>JASCZI010272268.1:0-22789 GCA_036250425.1 Stylosanthes scabra
GCATAGAAGATAACTGAATATACCTCATTGAATTGATAATTGAATGTACAAAAGACTACCTCATGCTGGGTGAACAGAGCTCCTCACCCTTAACAATGGGGTAGTTAAGCCTTGCATAATGAAACTAGATCTAAGAAAAATAATCTGTGCTGAAGTAAAATTTCTTAACCCTAATGGTTAATTTACTTCTTATACCTATCCTAATTAAAATTCAAATTCAAATTACAATCTAATCTAATTCTAATCTAATCCTAATCTTATCTCTTATGGTTACAAGTCCTTATCTTCTTCTCTTGAGTCTTCAATCAATCATATCTTTTATTCTTCCAATTAAGCCCTTGATTAATTAGTGGAATTGAGGCCTAACAACTTGGATTGGAATGGAAGTGAATGAATTACCGGAACGTGTAGTTTGGCTCCCACGTATGGCGTGTAACTCCCACGTATAACGTGGGGGTTCTGCCTCAATATGCTTCTTCATTGCTTAGCCTCACGTACGACGCCACATACACACGTATAACATGTGAGTTCTGTCTTAAAATGACTTCTTGGACGCCAATACTCACCTATGACGTGAGGAGAGCCACGTATAACGTGTGCTCTCTGCCAAATTCAGCTTCTTTGTGTCAATTACTCACGTATGACATCCACCTCCACGTATAACATCCACTCCCTGTCTCAAGTTGGCTTTTGACATTTTAATTCCCACGTATGACGTGGGCTCTCCACGTTATACGTGGACTTCAATACTTAGTCAAAATTCTCTTTTCTTCTTTGCTTTGTTTCCCTTTGCTTCAATCTCTCTCAAATGGTCTTCAATTACTTAAAACTCTTAGTAAATCATCTAAAAACACAAACACAACTCAAAGAACATCAAGTTTGTTTGATTCATCAATTAATAACAATAATCCACTAAGAATATCATAAAAATCAAGAGAAATTGAGACTAAAAACAACCCAAAATGCATACGCATCATCCATCAGTGTCTATGTCTCAAGGTGTAACCAAACGCAGCCTAAATGATCAACTCAACCACCAGAACACCACATTATCTTATAAAAAAACTCGCTCTTACCAAATAGAGGTAGGTTGAACATTGTACTCACGAGTTTAAATAGGCATGTTATCTTTAAATATACTTATGGCTATATTATTCACATACTTTTTTTTATTAGATATTAAATTGATACATGAATAAAATATGATTATTGATGTGTTAATTATTTTTTACTTTTTGTAGTTCACCTATAATAATTATATTTTTACACGAGTATAAAATCGGTGTCTAATAAAAAATTTCTAAATAGCATTATTCATATACTTATTATATATAAATATAATGTAGAAAATATAATATACTAAATTTAAAGTATAGAATATGTTTCGATTAATTGGAAATATATATTTAACTATAACCAAACTAATTTTTTAACAAAAATATACAGATGTTGATATATCAAGAATAAACAAATAAAAAAAATTAGATGAGTTTGGAATTTTCATAAAATATATTATTCTACCTTCATAACAATATTCATTTTTTATTTACTACTTATTTTACTACAATTTATTCACTACAGTTACATATGCCTAATTACTCTATTTCTCATTTACAATTTTTAACCCCAAATTGGGTGCCTGAATTATTAAATAAAATTATGCGTAAGACGATACCTATTAAGTGGAATAGAAATCTTTAAGTCAATAAATGAACGTAATTAAGCTGTATTACCCACGCATGGCACGGGCCACTATCTAGTATTGGTAGGAAATTAAATGCACCGACTATGCAAGTCTCGATGCTTTAATAAGAATTTAATATATAAGGAATAAGATTGAACGTGGAACTGTTGCAGTATACCTGACAGAAGAGGTAACCTTTAATTTGTACCTAATTTAAAATGTTAAAATTGAAAGTAATAGATAGAAATTCAAATTGATCTTTAGATAAATTCCTCTGTTAGGTTGTTACATTGACGCCTAGGAGAATTCTTTAGGCTAAAAGTATGTTTTTTTTTTTTTTTTTGCTATATTTGCAAACAATTTTAAAAATATTTTTAATATTTAATTTATTATCATTATTTTTTTTCCAATTTTATATTATATAATCCACCTGCGAAATGTACGTCGAGATTTTATGAGCTTTTGTAGAGCTTATGGCGATAACCTCAAAGCTGATATGAGGAGGAGAAAATGAGAATGATGGTGCGAGCAATGTTTCTAGAAAATAGGTTTAAAAAAAATAATTTAAAAAAGAAAGAAGAATGATTTAATAATAATGATGATGATGATAAATAATGATGCATTCTACAATACTGACACTAATTTACAGATGTGACAAATTTCCAAATATACCCCAATATTACCAGCTTGTCAAGTGAGCTGTTATACGTGGGTAAGCCATCAACATTTAACGGAACGGACAGCATGTAGTTTAGGATTGTTGGGCTTTAATGGGCTTATGGTTGTTTGAATTCTGATGTTCATCTAAAGCGTGGCCTATTTAGTTGTCATTACTCATTAGCCTAATTTCGTTACCTTACGCAGGAAAAATTTTAGTCAACATTATTATCTCTTATCTGATGAGGCACCCCCTATATGTGTTTTTTTTTTTTTTTTTTGACTTCCCCCTATATTTTCTTTCCTATCTCTTCCCCTTTTCTAACCCCACAATTTTTCTAATTGAACTTATTTACTCGCTAATGACTCCCCAACATTGATTCTGTAACATTACTCAAGTTTGTTAGAACATATTCTAAATATTTACATTATAGCTGCGATAGTTAGTTATAGATATTTTTAATTCTGTTGGTAAACCAGTTTAGCTAGGTTAGTATAAATATGTTAGATTGATGCTGCAAATGTGTGTGTCTCATCGATCATCCAGTACATCTCATTCTCCCTTCTAAGGCTTCTATTACCTTCGTGCTCTTCAAGCAACCTCGCATAGTTCTTAACTGCTTAACATATCAAAAGCACCACCATGTCTTTTTCAGCTTCGGTTCTAGTGATGAATTCGACTCAACAGACCCCTTCCAACTCAAAACGACGACATGCTGCAAATTTTCCTCCTAGCATTTGGCAGGATACTTTCCTCAAATATGTTGATTCTGAATCCTTGGTATCTTTTTTAATTTTGTACATGCTATACATATATATGAAGAACTATGACCTACATTATCTTTGTATCTTTTTGAACTATTAAGTAAATTCGAAAAATAGATTAGTATCTGATACTTCTACACAATAGACTCACAATAATGCTAGGGTAAGTGTACTAATAGTGTGTGAAAGTAAAGCTATAAGCTGCTACAAACTGAGTAGAACAGCTTTCAAAACTCAGTGTAGTTAAACGAAGATGGTCAACACAGAACTAAAGATCAGAAAGAGAGAAATAGAATTATTGAATTATGATGAAAGAGTGATTGAACTCAAGTAACACCTTACATACAAGTACAACACTACTACCACAAGCTAAAGAATCAGCTCTCTAACAGTTTTCTAACAAACTTCACAACCACCTAACCTAACCAAGCTGGTGTAACAGAGTGGTAAAACAAAAAATAACAAATTCTGTTTTACTTTCTAATACAAGAAACTAACTCAGTCAGGATTCTAACTAACTTAATTGGCCTTCTCCTTTAACAGTGTGTAACGTGAATAAATTCTAAGTAGTTTTAGAGTTAGTATTACCGCCTATTTTATTTGTTCCCTTGATTTATTAACTTAAATGATATATATTCCTTTTAAGTTTTAATAGTTAGATTTTGTTTTGTTTTTTATTGATGAAAAGGACCTATGTCTAAACGAGAACAAGTAGAATTTTGTTAAACTTATTATTATGCATTTTTAGTCTTTAATCTTTAATTTTGTTTAACTTATTACTATGCATTTTAGTTAGATGTTTTTAACGACTTTACTATATTGTCCCATTAATTATTATCAAAGCATTGTGACTGTATTTCTTTCATACTACAATTAAGAACTTCCCAACAGAAAACTAATATTCACTTCTTGTCTAGTTATAGTTATATGAAGATGTTTTATTTTTTTATTAGTTGATTTATTTATTAAAAAATTATTAGTTATTTATACTTTTCTATTAGCTAACATGTGAATTTGTATGTTTACAAAATTTAAAAGTTCAATATTTATTGTTTTAAAAAAATTTCAGCCTAAGAAAAAATTTAAATACTTATATATATACATAATTAGACTTCAAACTTTTTAATGATTATTACGTGAGAAAAAGTGTTAATGATATATGATAAATATATGTATATTTATATATATATATAGTTTTATATCTAACTATCCTAATACATATATGTACACATGAGAGATTAGGGCACTAACTCCTCTCTCCATTTATGAATTATTATATTGTACAAGAGTATCAGTTATAACTATTCATGTGCTCTTCTCGATTTAAGTTTTTTGAAAAAGTGATTTTCTGATATAATATTAAAATTTATAACCTAAATATTTATAATTTAATCTATGTTGAACCGTAAAAAAAATTAGTATCAAGTAAATAGAAAAAGGAAGTTTGTGTAAAGTTTCACACATATGCAAATTTTTACATATGCTTTCTTTTTTCTTTTTTTTTTTTTAACTTGTTTTATGCTAAATTCTTTATTTCAGTGTTTAAGAAGAATTGGACTCAAGATTTTTTAAGTCATAAACTTTGATAGCATGTAATGAAATGTACCACTAATCCCAAAAGCTTATAAAAAATCACACAAAAAAAAAAGAATATTATATGAGGAGACATATTAAATATATAACCATTCATCTATATTTTCCTTTCAATACCCTATAAGTCCGTAGCGCTTATTGCGGAAAAAGATTTTGGAGTCATGAGTGAGGAATAGTCCAATAACAATTATAAAATTTTAATTATAAAAAAATTATAGAATTTAATTTTATCTTCAAATAAATGAATAATATGTACCAAAAAAAAGTAACCCTTAATTAATTATAAATTTTACTATTACATATTTGATTATTGTGATAGTTAATGATTTAATTAAAAAATGTATAAATTAATATGCATAGATATGTAAAAAAATATATGATGATTTTTTTATAGTTAATTTTTTTAGTACGTACTTGAAAGTTTATTTATAAAAATGTATATATATCTGAGCTATCATGATCATGATAAATTTAATGAAAACATTTTCATTCACGGGTGAAAACTTCGTTCCTTGAAATCATTTGCAGGAAGTCAACGAAACTATGAAACAAGAAGTTCAAATGCATAGAGAGAAAGTTAAGATGTATCTATCATCGGGTGATAATAATATCTCACAAAAATTATGTTTTATTGACTCAATTCAACGTTTAAGTATATCTTATCATTTTGAACGGAAAATTGATGAAGCATTAGCGCAAATTCATAATGATTTTACCAACAACGGCCTTACTGCAGAAGAATGTCGTGACATTTACATTGTTTCATTACTCTTTCGTTTGCTCCGACAAAAAGGGTATCACATCTCATCAGGTATATAAAACTAATTTGTCTATCTTCTGTATAATCATGTTACCAAAATAAATTCATATCAATAATTAACTAGCTATGGATTAATAAATATTTCATACTTAGTTAAATACTGTTTATGTGAATACACAGATGTTTTCAACAAATTTAAGAATAGAAAAGGAGAATTCGATGAAATAATTGCGCAAGATGTTGGAGGAATGTGGAATTTATATGAGGCTGCACAATTGAGAATTAATGGTGAAGATATACTAGAGGAAGCACACGAATTCACTTACCGTAAACTGAAGTCCATCACCAATCAATTGAACCCGTCTTTTGCTGACGAAATCAATCAAAGCTTAGTACTACCACTTCATATGACAATTCCAAGGATGAGGACAAGATTATACGTGTCTTCATATGAAAAAGATCCTTCACATGACAAAGTTGATCTTCTAAATTTTGCAAAATTGGATTTCAACATGTTACAAAAATGGTATCAAAAAGAAATTGGTAGTAATGCCAAGTAAGTAATAGATAGCTACCCAAGTACTCCATGTTGATATAAATTATTGCTATTAAAATAGAAAGTTCGAGTTTATTAAGAGCACGCATGCTGTATTCATTTCTTTCTATTTTTCTTTTTCTTTTTTTTTTGTTGAAATAAACTATAAAATTTGAACATACCACCTTATTTAATTAATACCTTTGGATTTTTTTCGCAGGAAAGAAAAAATGTTATTTTCAGTCTCTTTTAAGAAGAATAAATAAATGGTTATGAATTTAATTAGTTGTGTACATTTATCTATCAGTTCAAGTTCAAGGTTTTAGAATAAATTATTTTGCAACATGATATTAGGATTTCTATATTAGGAGGTCTAAAATTGTTCAATCCTCATTGAGTCTTAAAAGAAAAAAGGTACAACATAAAATAAATAAATAAAAAGAATTCTATGCAAAATAATAAAAAAAAACCTTAAGCAAAAAAACTCTTGCAAAAATGATCGTATTATGAATATAATTATTTATGTAGTACATTTGTTTATTAGTTTAAATTTTTGTCGTGACAAGTGGTTTTACTTTTATGACATAATATTAGAATGTTTATAATTAAAAAAATTTAAAGTTTGATTTTTATTATTTTTAAAAAATAGAAATATAAGTACATCAAGAAAAATTTAACCGGTGCGTGCATATTTCATAAATGGGTAATGCTATTTGAATAAGTGGTTTTGGTTAAGCAAGTGCAATCAAATGATTTATTTCTATGTTAAATAGAATATTATTTCGATGTCAAATAATATAAAAAGTGGACCTAAATAAAGTTCTATTTGAGACCGAAATAGTCTTTATCTATTTAGCATAAAAATAAATCACTTGGTTACACCTGGTTGGCCAAAACCACTTGTTCATATAGAATTATTGTTATATTAATTTTATATCATCAAAATAAACGATTAAAGATAGTTCTTATATGTAATCACCATGATATAACTTCTAGTGATATTACACAGGTGGTGGAAAGAATCAGATTTTGCAACAAAGGTCCCTTATGCAAGAGATAGAGTAGTTGAAACATTCATTTGGCCATATGGTATAAACACTGAGCCTCAATATAGCACGCCAAGACGGATGACGTCTAAAATGATTGCATGCCTCTCTCTTATTGATGATACTTTTGATGTTTATGGCACAATTGAAGAGCTTCAACTCTTCACAGAGGCATTGCAAAGGTAACTTATTATATTTTAGAAAACAATTGACTAATTTTTTATTCAGATATATTATTTCAATGTAAAGCTTTTTAAATTCATTTTTTTTTACTATATAATTATCCTAATAATTCAATTTACCATGATTATTTAACTTTTATATATAGTTCTCAATTAGCGTTGAATTATAACTTATATGGTATTATTCATCTCCGTTGTATAGGATTTCGGTCTCTCGGGTTGAAGTTTTATTTTAAATATATATATATATATATATATATATATATATATAAAAGCCTTTTTATTATTTTTTCAGATGGGATATTAGTTGTATTGCATCTCTTCCGGAGTGCTACAAGGTGGTTTTCAATGCAATTTCAGAGTACTGGGTTGAACTGGAGCCGTTGATTGCTGAGAGTAGTGGAAATCCAAGCTTCGTGTTGCAATATGTTAAACAGGCAGTAAGTTTTTTAATTCTTATCCCTTAAAATATAATAATTGTATACATAAAAAATGATAATTTCACTCCCAATTTTAATAATATTGTCAACCCTCACATGATCTTTTTAAATATTATACACAAATGTTCAAGACTAATGAGTCTAATTATTCTAGTTCCAGTGTTATATGTTGGCAGATGCCTACTTGGTTGAAGCAAAATGGTGCCATGAGGGCCATATCCCAACATATGATGAGTACAAGGCTATTGGAGTCATATCGGGTGGATACCCTGCTGTCTTAGCAGTGTTTATTTCTTTAGTAAAAGAATTTGCAACCAAAGAGCTACTTGATTGGATTTTTAATATTCCACCCATGTTAGAAGCTGCATCTATTATTGGCAGGCTGGTAAATGATTTGGGCTCACATAAGGTAGAGTTTATAAATAATCACTTTATTTTACTTGAAATGTTCATCAATCATCATATATAAGTTTCCATAGATTAACTAACTCATTACTATACAGAAGAACTTTGTTTTAAAAAAAGAAATATTATTAGTTGAAGATAAAAGTTCACGAGTAAGAAATTTTAATTTATATTGAGAAATATTTTTTTGTCAATATTCTAATATATGCTTTTAGACAATAGTCCAACACTGTACTTAAACAGTTATTCAAAACTCAAAAATAATAAACTGTTCTAATAACGTAATCTTGATGTTTCGCTAATTAACTATTCAACAATGTTAGTAACCAATAAAAATTTAGCTAATATTAACCAACAATTTATATCGGATGTTCTATTTCTTTAGGTTTCGGATGTTTTGTTTATAGGTTTCAGATGTTCTATTTCTTTTAGTTGATTATTAGTTGTTTTAGGTTTTGGATATTCTATTTCTTTTATTGTGGATGTTCTATTTTTTGTTAGTTGATTTATTGGTTAAAAAAATATTGATTACCTATATTTTTCTTTAACTATTACTGTACATCAATATCTTCTTTTATTTTTAATACATATCAATTTCAATTATTTGACCTTTCTTAATTATAACGTGAATCTAACAACCACGTTCGTCTATAGTCAATTATAAATTAAAATATGTAATAATATAATATTATTTTTAGTTTACATATAAAATAGAAGAAAAGTTTTTTAGTAATTATAATTAGTTAATTATAGGTAGTCATAATTATTTTTTTTATTTTTTATTTTTATTCATTAATTAATATTATAATAAATACATCATATTAAATATTATACATATTATATTATGAATATTATATACATAAAATTATAACTATCTAACTTCACCCTAATAGAAGAAGTAGATATTCTATTTTTAGTAACTACAAAATGGTTGCAATGAAAAGTTGAATCACACATACTTAAATTATAATTACTTATATATCTTGTTATAATAATATCATGCCTGCCTGATGAGTCGTTTTCTCTATAGTTTGAGCAACAAAGGGACCATGTTGCTTCTGCAGTTGAATGTTGCATGAAGCAATATGGCTTTTCACAAGAGGAGGCCTACAAATTCATCCGCAAAGATGTCAATTATTATTGGAAGAATCTAAATGAAGAGTATCTCAAGTTAATCAAAGATATCCCACGGGCCCTGCTTGATTGCATTATTAATTTGGGACGTATAACTGAATTTGTATATATGAACTTTGAGGATAAATACACCAATTGTGACCTTTTGAAAGATTACATTGTGGAACTCATTTTGGATCCCATCAGCGTGTAGCGGTTTTATGTAGAAAGAAATAAACTTAAGATGACTTTGGTATGTTAGTCATTCTTGTACCTTTATGGTCTAGTTAAGTTTTAGGGTTCTACCCGAATTAACAGGGATTCTAGTTTGTGAAATAAAAATGAGTTTCCCACTAATTATGTACTAGCTGCATGTTAGGCCTTAATTAGTTGTTCATTAATTATTATATGTATGTTGTTTTTCAATGTTATTGTTTGTTTCTGTTTTGTAAACTAAAGATGATTTGGTGTTTATCATTGTTATTACCTCATATTTGTCTACAAAAGATAGCCTGTCTGTTATTGATTATCTATTGCTAGATTCTTTTTTTTTTCACTTCTTTTGGGGAAAATAAAAAACCTTTTATAAAGATACCATTTTTTTTTCTTTTGGACATGTATAAATAGTAGGGATGAAATCGGTTCGGTTTGGTTGGTTTTATTGGTTCGATTTTGAGCCAAAAACCAACCAAACTAAACAATTCGGTTGGCATAACATGTAGACCTATCGGTTGGGCTGTTTGCCTACCAACCGAACCGAATCAGAAGCGGTTTGGTTCGATCGGTTTTTTTGGTTTTTACATTTCAGCAATAACAAAATTCTTTTCTGTAAAATATGAAATCCATGCATTCAGAATGACTAAAAATCAAAAAAAAAAATTACATCCAAATCTGACAAAACTTAAAAATAAACACCAAATAATCATAATTGTTTAAATCCATCAATGGTAATCCAAAACCAAACAAAACACAGTTGTCTAAATCCATTAATGGACATCTAAACCAAACAACAAAGCATGAAAGAAACAGACGCTGTGAAGCGAAGAAAGGGGCTTCAGTGTGGGTACTCAGCGGAGTAAGGAGCTTCGGTGGCAGCACTTCCCAACGACGGGCTGCAGCGGCGGCGATGCACGGCACACACAGGTGCTTGATGCGGGGTTTTTGACGATAAAATTCATGCTAAGAAGGATATCCTCATTAATACTTTTTCACATATTTACTAGTGATTGACCAAGATTTTCCATCTCTTGCTCAATTGTGCTCTTAATTGATTAATTGTTAATATAGTTTCCAAAGTGCATATAATTGTTGAAATCTCCTCCCACTTGGTGCATTGATGTGTTTGTTAGTAAATTCCAGGACCAAAGGGAAGGATAAGAGCCCAAGGGAAGCTAGAAAGAACAAGGAAAGCAAGGAGAATGGACAACAAGCCAAGGACCCCAACCTGCCTTGACCGCGTGGCCGCACGCCCCAGAGGGCGCGTCCGCGCCAACCTTTGCTTAAGAAGGATGTCAGCATTGACCGCGCACTCGCACGGCTCAGATGGCGCGTCCACGCCAGCCTTTCCTTAAGGACGAAGTCAGCATTGACCGCGCAGCCGCACGATCCAAATGGTGCGTCCGCGCCATCTCCTTTTCTTAGCAAGGAAGTCAGCCTAGGAGGCGTGCCCACGCGATCCAGGTGGCTCGTCCGCGCCATAGCGCCAGGATGCAAATTAATGAAGGCTAAAATGGGGATTTCACGTTTCCAGGCCAAGGCCTAGTGATGCGACGAATCCGTTTTAAAACAAGAAATTCGTAACAATCCGACAAGTATACCGGATCAAGTAGTACCACAAAAGAGTGGATATCGTTCTCACGAGGAAAGGTGGATTGATCAATATTTTCAATTGGTTTCTTTAAGTAAATCTAGATGATTAATCAAAGGATTAATGCTAAACTAAAGAAGAAAACAATAAAGATCAATGTAACAACAAGAAAACATTCAAACATTCAAGAAACACAATCTTTATTACAAGATTAATTACAATTCACACAAATCAATCAACAAGAACTAAAAGAAATTCAAATATGGAAGCAAGATCAAGGAATCGAAGATGTTCACATACTAATTTCATAATCCAATTTTTTTTCTTGCAAGTTATTACCAATTCACCATAAATCCTAGTGTAACTAAACCCTAATCTCTTAGTGATCAAGTTTCTCTTTATCCTAATTAATCATCAATCTCTTGACTAATTAAACAAGAAAAGAGATAATACACATATCTTGATTTAAACTTATAACAATCAACAAGATTCTTGGAAAGAATTGAATGTCACATATTCAATCTCATGCAAAACCTTATTGAATTATTAAAGATTCTAATGCACATCAAGTCACATGCTCATCTCTGAGTTAGTAAAGAAATATGGAATGATTCTTGAATATGTTTGAATGCCTATTTTCTCAAACTCAACAATTCAAAACATGAAAGATCTAATTACTTTTCAGTACATCAAATCTTTAAAGATTAATATCAAAGAATCAAACAAGAAACAAATCAATCATTTATGTGATAAAAATACAGATTCATATATGGCACAATTATTCAAATTATTATCTCTAATACAATGAACAAATGTGAAAGATAATTCTTGAACATTTATGATAACCAAGTTTAATGCAAAATTAAATTATATGTCACTTTATTCAATTAAACTTCAACCTTGATGTTTCATAAATTCATACATATCATGTTTAATCTCATGAACTAGTATAGAAATCAAACAAAAAGGCAAGAATCAATTATACCTCTTGGTTGAACTTGATTCTTGAATCATTGATGAACAAGAGAAATCCTTTGAATTTGATGAAGAACTCGCAAACTTTTGAATCGATTATTGGATTATTCCATTAGCTTGATGATGAACAGAGCTCCTCCTCCTTAATCTCAATGGTGTTTAGCCACTCATGCTTATGAGTGACTCAAAGAAAGTGATGAAGATGGATCTTGAATGTATGAACATTCAAAGAACTTAAGAGAAAAGAGAGAGAATTTTTCTAACTAAGAAAGAATGGATGAAAAACGGATGTACTTCATTACTGGAAAAATGTTATTACAACAATTCTAATCTATAACTAGGTGATTTCAATGATTTGCTAATCTAATCTCTAATCTAGTGTGAAAATTAGATGTGTAATGATATCCTAAATCATTGAGAATTCACCTATTTATAGATTTACATAATTTAAATGAAATATAAATTCAACTCAAATGAAATTACATTTACTGCACTTTGGAAATGCACTCACGCCTAGACTTCTAAGATGGCGCTTATAATTTGCATTTTTGGGCTGAATCTGGGCGCCTAGACGTGACTCTGGTCACCTAGACTTTGTGAATTTTTGCTCAGTTTAGGCGCCTAGACTTTGATTTTGATGCCTAGACTTTGGAATTCCTTGCTCTTTAATTTTCCTTGCTCCATGACTCCAAAAGCTTCATTTTTTATTTTATATTCCTGAAAATAATTAACAAAATAATCAAAGTATCTAATTTATTTAATTATTTATTAATTATAAATATATTTACTAATTTTACTGAATTTTTAAGCTAATTATATTATGAATTGAGCATGATTTAGTTAAAGAAATCCTTAATGATGCTTATGCATCACTTAGCCATTTTCCCAAGCCCAATTCAACCTACTAAGAGGGAGAACAGCTGAAGACACAACAACACTTCTACCATTAGGATCAATTTTAGTTTTAGAGAGTTTTTGGGAAGAATTTCATTTCTCCCATTTTCTCTTAGTTTATTCTCATTGTTCTTCATCTTTAGGATCTCCATCACCAACCAAACTTTTCTTTTATTACTTGCTTTGTGCTTGATTTGTGGATATTTGTTCTCTTTAATTAAAGCATTTTTAGTTCTTCATCTTATTACTTGTTTATTTTCATAGCTATTATTATCTCTTTCTTTTATGCCTACTATGTGTTTGATATTTTGTTTCTCATAATTATGGAGTAGTGATCTTGTGCTTTGGTCATGGGTTGAGGTGTGGATGATCTTAGCCACTAATCACTAAGGACAAAGATTGGTTAAGCCCAGGGTTAAACCATCTCGTTGACGCTAGGCTTTCACTAGTGTGAGTGAGTCCTTAATGAGGTGAGCTTGATGGATTATTCAAGTTCCAAGGACCTAGGTCCGTCACACTAGATGAGTTGCCCAGGACTTATGGGGTTCGCGTTAATTCCATCCACTCGACCTCTTGACAGAGTGTGGATTTGTGGTTTACATGACAACCATCTATAATTGGGATTAGTGGTGTTCATAGGGACACACAATACCTCAACTCAAGACCAAGCACCCTTATTTCTTATCAATTAATCAATCTCTCGTTTTTGTCACTTCTCTTGACACATACACACCTTTTTGCAACCCCAACCATCTTTACAACCAAAGTTAGACCACGGTTAAACTCCTAGGGAGAAGGACCCGAGTTTTATACTCGGTTATTTTGAAAATTGGTTGCAAGCTTTTGTGACACATCTTTTGTTGACGGAAACGTTTTGGTTTCGCAACTAAATTGGTTCGGGTCGCTATGACGATCTTTCCCCCGTTCTGACGAACGCGGAGGGACCCCGAATCTAATCTGTTTGTGGCACTAGAACGACCTTCCATCAGTGCTTCAGCGGCGACACTCGGCGAAGAGGCTTCAGCGCCGACATGTTTTCTCCCGGCAGCGGCGACGGCGTGGCAGGTTAGTGTTTAGGCTAAGAAGATTTGTGCTTTGTGGTTGGAGAATGGAGAGTGAAGATGAGGGAATGTGGTTGCTGCGCAGGAGAGAGAAGAGTGGAGTATGTGTCTGTCATTGAGTCTTTCTTTCTTTTCTATATATATACCTAGGGTTAGGGGTAACAATGAAAAATCAAGTATTTTTTTTAATATTACGGTTCGATCGGTTATTTTGGAAGAGAATTGAAAACCGAACCGAACCGATCGGTAAAAGTTGGTTAAAAACCGAAAAAATCAAAAATTTCAGTTTTTCCATTGGTTGTTGTAATTTTCGATTCGATTTTGCAGTAATTTTCAATTTGGTTCGAAAACTTTCACCCCTAATAGATAGCATCTGACACTACCAAAAACTTCCTAAATATCAATCGATTTTAGCATAAAAAAAATCGATTGCTATTAGCGACCGATTTAGCAATTAATTGAACTTTTGAATGACAAAATAAAATTAGTTGCCAAATCACCACAAAAGTTTGTTACTAAATGAAACTTAACAACCAAATTTTTTGTCATTTAAAGAAATTGGTTGGTTGCTAAATCAGTTGCTAAGTTCCTAATTTTTAATTAGCGATTGATTTATCGACCAACTGAAAGTGAAGCAAAAACTTTCGGTCTCTAAAGTAGTTGCTATTATTTTAGTAATATGGCAACCGATTTAGCAAACAAATGGAAGTAAAGCAAAAACAGGTGATCAGTCTCTAATTGGATTATTAATATTTTTGCAACTTAGCAACCGATTTAGTTACCAACTAAAAGTAAAGCAAAAAAAATTGGTCTCGAAATCAGTTGCTAATACTTTAGTAACTTTGTAACCGATTTAGAAACAAAAATAGATGGTTATATTTAAAATGATCGGTTGCTAAATTAGTTGCTAAAATATATTATAAACTATAAAAAATTAAATTTCAAAAGAAAATTAGTAACTTATTTCCGTCGGATAGGATTAATTCGACTGAAAATCCGACGCTAACTTCAACATACTTTCGAAATCGTGGTTCCACCTTTCAGTTTCGTTGAGAGTGTACCCACCCCAACCCAACACCCTAATCTTCCCTCCATCCCCAAACTGCCCAGCCACCGTCAGCCCTCAACCATCGCTGTTGTCGTTAAGAAGAAGCGTCACGCCGCCTTGCCGTTGTTGTTCAGGGAGTCCAGCGGCGCCTCCACGCGTGCCACCCACCACCGTCCTTCCAGCGTCGCTGCCTTCCGTTTCCCTCGCCTCTGTTCTTTACTCGTCACTATAGAAGTGTCCAAGTAAGTGCATTGGTTTATTTCTCAATTTTTTGTGTTGGTGGTACTTGCCCTAACCCTATTTCTCCCTCCTCCAGTAGCTTGTTCATCACCACCACCGTGTCGCCACTGTCGCCGCTGCCGCGCCACTGCTCCTCAAGTGATAGGTATGTCTTCCAACCCTGTAATTTCATAGTTTAATTTGATTTTTCAATATTTCTTTGTATGTAAATGTTATAATTCCAAGTATTTTAATTTAAAATTTTGAAATCTTAGGATTTACAGTGTTAGATGTTGTTAGAAAAATAATTTAATTTGGTAAATGTGTTACTGTCAATTTTAAGCATTTTATTACTATACTATTTTTTTAGTTGAAATAGAGTTAGTTAATATTAATTTGTTTAAATTATTGTGTAGGTATGTGTCTTTGTGAATGATTTGTTGTTTGTGTAAAAATTAATCTGTTGTTATCTAATGTTTTTGTAAGGTTCTGTTTTGATCATTGTTGGTTGCCAGAATTGATCTTGGGATTTTCGAGTTGATATATAGTACATCTGACAGGTTGTTTGTGCACCTGTAAGGTTGCTTTTTTCTATCTCATTGCTTAGATTATTATTAAAGATATTTAGCTGGACTTAATTTTCCTAGGATAGAGTTTTAGGATGGAGTTGGGAGAAGGTAGTCTAGTAGCGCCTTCTCGAAAACCATTGTTTGCTGTAAAATTAGAAAGTAATAAGGGGTTGTGCACTAGAATTGCTAGAATTACTTTATTGTTTGTATGATAATTTGTTGTTGCTGATAATTGGGATTGTAGTTGCTAAATTTTGTGATTATTGAATGTTGGAACCTTCTAAATTTAGGGGAGACTCTGCCGAAGTTTTTAATAAACTATTGGTTGAAACATTACTTTGCTGCTAAATGATTGAACCAATTTAAATTTGGTGAAAGCCTCTAATTTAAAGGGAGGCTTTGCCGAAATTTTTAAAAATCTAAAAATTTTATGATTGATTGCATGTTTAGGGTTGTGTGTGATGGATGTCATAGGTTTTACGATGAACGTGGGGAATAAAGACTGAGTTGTTTTATGGGATTGACCAGTTTGTTGCGTGTGTGTTCAATTTGGAAGAATTTATGTCCAAGGGATTTTCTAGGTGTTCGTGCTCTAAGTGTCATCTGTTAAAGTAGATTGGTTCTGGGGCTTTAATCTGGGGTATCGGATTTGGAATGCACACAAGGAAGTTGATATAGATGGTATCAACCGTTTTGAAACTAGGGTCAAACGGCGTGGTGAGAAAGGCTCAAGAAGGGTTAACCTAAATAGAGATGTGGGATATGACGAGGTTAATTGGGAGGATAATCAAGAGCGGTATAATGAAATGATAACAGATGCATTTGGAATGGGTAACAAGAAAAATTATGGGGAAGAATAGCCTAATCCAGAGGCTGCTAGATTTTATGAGCTCTTAGATTCTGCATCGAAGCAATTCTTTGACGGTTGTGTATACTCAAAGTTGTCAGCCTACGTTTAGATGATGAGTATAAATGCCAAGTCTAACTTAACCCAATATTCTTTTGATAAATTTGGAGTAAATGGGCAAAACCGCACACGAAAAATTTTATGACGGACAAAAGTACACATGAAAGATTCGAAAGGACAAAAGTACACATCAAAGATATTAAACAATAGACAAAAGTACACATGTTGTCCATTTACTGATAATTAACGATGGACAAAAATACACATCTTAACCCAATATTCTTTTGATAATGGAGTAAATGGACAAAACCGCACACGAAAAATTTTATGACAGACAAAAGTACACATGAAAGATTCCAAAAGACAAAAGTACACATCAAAGATAATAAACAATAGACAAAAGTACACATGTTGTCCATTTACTGATAATTAACAATGGACAAAACTACACACGATATGTGTACTTTTGTCTATTGTTTATTATCTTTGAGGTGTACTTTTGTCCCTTCGAATCTTTAATGTATACTTTTGTCCATCATAAAATCTTTCATGTACGCTTTTGTCCATTTACTCATAAATTTGCTACCTACTGTAATGAACTAACTCTTGGAAACACTGACCATCCTCGTAGTCACTATGATGCAAAGAAGTTAGTTTATAAATTAGGGTTAAGTTCAGTGAAGATTGATTGTTGCACTGATGGTTGTATGATGTACTACAAGGATGACAAGGAACTCAGTGTTTGTAAATTCTTTGGGGCTCCTAGATATCGACCGAAAAAGGTAAGGGTAGGAAAACAGAGACCTTTGAAGAGAATTCCATTCAAGAAGATGCAATACATCCCCCTCATCCCAAGACTTAAGATATTATACTGCTAGATTATATGCATCACACGCGTCCCAACCGGATCCCCCACCGCGCAAGTCGAGAAGATTCACATCGAGTGGGATGACCATAAGGGGTATGTATATATACATTCAATAACTATTGAACTATTTTCATTCAAACATACATGTTATTGTTATTTAAGTCTAAACTAACATGTTATTGTTACAGAGGCTAATGTGGCTCATTGAGACGCTCAGGAAGCAGTTGCTCCACAGGTTTGCGACTGATCCTAGTTCCTAAAGTGCTAGGTAGTCAACAAGGTGAACCAAGCTTCCTCAAAGGGCGGTTGCTTGCACACCGAGGGTTGTGCAACGATTCCCAAGACCCGTGCAAGAATGGTAAGATATTTTCAACTGTTACTTAGTTTATTCATTCATAACTCACTTATATAATGCATTTATATCGTAACATATCATTTTAAATTTTCGTTGCAGACAAGGTCATTGGATCACCAATCTACCGAGCCAGAACTCTTTTGGAAGACCCACACACGGAAGCGTGACAGATCCATTGTGGAGAAGCGCGCGGAAGACCGGCTTGCTGGTATGCTTTAGTAATTTGCGTAGTTGTGGATCAATCCCTAAATTTAAATTTGTTATTATTAGACTTTGTAGCATTATTCACTTGGCATGTTATTTTCTCTCAGCCCGAGTTTTCTGACAACTTTGGGCAAGCCGTTCAACAAGCGCAAGAGAAAGGTGATGAGACTGCTGACACAGAGAGAAAATAGTCGTGACTACAGAGAGAAAAGTGTTCTCAGAGTCTTGAAACTAAATCTCTAACAATCTGAAAATAAGTTCAATACAACTAACTCCTGCCCTTAAATAGTATTCTAACTATCAATTCTAAGTATCAGTAATTCTGACTAACTATATTACTTAAGTGTAATTAACTCAGCTAACTAATTATTAACTTCTAATCCTAACATGTATCCACATAACACTAGTATATATACATGCAGCCTCACATAACATCTATGTTTCATAATACATTCTTAAACTATCCGGCTAACTCCGTTAGTTCAATTTCAGTAATCAATTTCTTAACTCCCAACTTGTATGAGATAACAATTTGCACCGTTTTCTTTCTCCAACTTCCATAATCTTGTCATCCATCATCACCATGCTCCCCCAAGATTTTGCAAATAAAGGTGTCGTTAGACCAAACAAGAAACTTCAAGTGTATTCCAATAACTCTAATTTCATCACACAATATATTTTCTTATCCATTAAAGAATAAATTCCATTGGCACTAGAGATTAATCATTGATTGACTTTCGACTAAAAGTCTAGTTATCCAAAAGAAAGACTTTAATTGTTGAAATTGTGTGTGTGGAGAAGAGCATTCGACAGAGAGGCCAAGAAGGAATTGAGATTTTGAACTTGTATTATATGATGAATCACAGTGAATACAGCAGTACAATTTGCTATATATGCAAACACTATTCCTAATAATATACATACCTTTCACAAATAATAAAATTCAAGATTCATTATCAACAACTTCCTAAATAAGGTAAAATAACAATATACATTATTACTATCACAAATTAACAGAATAAATAATAATTGCAATAATTGTGCCAAGTAACATTAATAAAGTTGTGCTAAGTAATTAGTAAACTAATTATTTTTTAAAACTACTAAAATTTCATTATATAATAATTAATTTAACTGAGTATTTCTGATAATTAATAATGTCATTTTCAAGTAACTTGAATCCGACTCATTCCTGCAGTAGCTTCGTCAAGATTGTAAGATGGTAGCTCAAATGGTCATTTCCATGGTTGTCAAACTCTAGCGTTAACTCTTAAACTCTTACGAATTTACGAGTTTAGGTAGTGGAAATGAGTTAACTCGGCAGTAAACTCGGCTGAACTCGTGTAAACTCGGGTAAACTCGCTCAAACTTGCGAGTTTATGAGCGAGTCAACGAGTTTCAATTTGACCCAATTTTACCAAAAACAGCGTATTATTGCCAAAAAAGAAGATTTTCCCTTAAGAGTTAGAGTTACAAAATTGTTGACTTACTCACACACACTCCTCTTTGCATCCAATTTGTGCATTGTGTGCTATATGTTATTGTACTTATTGCATAATTGATAATTTTCATTTGAGTCATACATATATACAACTAGTTTAGCTTAATATGTACTTTAAAATTAAATTTTTTTAATTTTAAATTCCTAAATTTAAGATTATGTGAAATATATTTTTGTTTTTATATAATAAATAAACTCGTACGAGTTTACGAGTTAACTCGCGAGTCGAGTTACTTAAACTCGCGAGTTTGACGACCTTAGTAATTTCCTAACGGTTGTTGGAACCATTAATCATAATAATGTATTTTCTATAATACATTCCCTTTTCAATAATTTAGCAATCAAATTAAATTTTGTCGTCTTTAATAATTATTAGTCTTGCGAACCTATCACGAGACTAAATTAAACTTACGGATCACGACTGGTAAATGATAAAGGAAAATTGTCAGACAATAAAAATTAACTCAAATCAGCCAAATTTCTTTCTTTGATATTCATTAACTATTGTAGAAATAAATGAATAATTTTATATTTTATAAATATATAATTATGTATGTTATATATACAAAATTGTGATGCATGCTAATTTAAACACAGTAATTTTGTGTTATTGTTTCTTTAGGATTACTGATGATAAATGATAAAATTCAGCAGCTCAACAAGTTTAAACAAATTTATCAAGATTTTGATTTCTGCTACATAAGCAATGGGAACTAACAACTACTTAAGCACTTTATAAGGAGATAGAAAAGAAAAAAAATAATTCTGAAACGATCCATTGATCTGACTATTTATAATATTGGATTTATATTTTATTATTATTATTATTATTATTATTATTATTATTATTATTATTATTATTATTATCGGATTAGTTTGCAAGGAGATTTCAATAATTTCATGTTCATAATTATTATAATATGTTAGTTAAGCATAAAAAAAAGGATGCTGGAAAAATTACAAAATGGAGCAATAATAACAAAAAAGGAAACATATACTTTTAAATAGGGCCATCAAATGCCTGACTTATTTAGGCCCGGCCCATTTAACCCGTGAGTTAAACAAACTTCGTTGGTTTGTATATGAATTATATTTTTTAGTATGTTTTATTTATGGCTAGTCTTATAAGTTAAATGCGCTGACCTGTTTAATTTTGTATTTATATATTTTAAAAAAAATTAACTAAAAAATTAACTTTTAACTAAAAATAATTTGGGACAAAAAATACATTTAGTCAAAAACCTTTAAAATAGAAAGTTTTTAAGTGGATAAATTGAATTTTCATGTCAAATTAGAAAAAATATTGAAAAAAAAGTGTTGATTTTTTTAAAACCATTTAAAAATAAATAAACAGAATAGCCCGTTTAACCTACAAGCTTGTTTAATGGGCTAATTCAGTTCAACCTGTTAAGCCTGAATTTTAAACAGACCGTATTTAAAGATAAAAACTCGCCTATTTAACGAATAAACGAATTTATCCATTTTTACGGCCCTACTTTTAATAACAAGTGATATACATGTAAGTCACTTTAGTGCATTGTCATCAATTTATGATTGTTTGTGGTTTATCATCACTTTTTTGTTAAAACTAACAACAGAGTAATCCTTACAGAATATCATTGATAAAAGTCTAATGCCGAAATTGAATAAAAAAGAGTTGAATGAAACTAAGTTATCAATATTTTTCTTCTTCCAGATTTTTTGGGTGGGGAAAGTATATTGAAGAGACAACGTTGAAATTGGGATGTGGGATCTGAGTGCATTGCATAAATTGTTTGATAGATTCATTCCACTTGGAAAGCAAACAATTCTTGTACCAATTTGTGAGGAGATATACAAGTTGATAAAATTACAATTTTTCTTAGATTTTTGTAAGGAGATTTACAAGTACATATGCTGTATGCAATAGATAGAGAACTAAGATACTCAATTTGTGGTTGTTATAAATGAGCCAATATTCTAGATTAACAACTAGTTTTGTTTTAGCTTCCTCACTTGTGCTTATGTGTTCTCTTCTGCGTTTGGTTTCTAAGACTGAGACTGGGAGAATCAGACTTAGTATTGTGTTTGTTGGAGAGGGACTGGAACTAAAATTTCAGTCTCAGTCTCTAAAATTTCAGTATTTTCAGTACCTCCAGTTAGAAGGGATTGGAAGACTGGGAATTGGAACTGAAATTTTAATAACTTTTTTTTTTTTTACTTAAATACACTCACATAACATTTAAGTTTCCAATATTAGCCTTTGTTTTTCCTCTATTGACTTAATTCAATCTCTACCTTCCAGTATCTATTTCTTCATAAATTTAAATCAAACACAATAAACAAACTTAATTCAGTCTCAGTCTCTCTTCCAAACGCAGCCTTATTACTTTGGAATGACTGAAAAAGCTTTGTGAGGTTTATGAATTATCTCTGAAATGGTCTATCAAAAAGAAGTTTGTTTTGTTTGATTTTTCTGTCGAGTAATTTTCCAGGAAAAACGCAAAGAAGAGGAAATGTTTATCTATGAACATTTAGCGATGACCACTTTTATTGTCTTACTTATTTTTACAAAAACATAAATTTAAACTAATTTTGTGTTTTATTTGATTCACAAATGTAATTTTGTGTATAATTGAAATTCGAAATAGATCATCTCAATTTTTTTTTGTCAATTTTTTCATAAAGTGTAATTTTTTATATTTATTTTTTAAGTTGGACAAAAAAAAACATGTGACGAAATATGTTAAATTATAAAAAATCACACTTATAAACAATTAAAGAAAAAAAAATTTAAGAGAATTCATTTTCCCACATATTCAGGTCATCAACGCAATAAATTAATTTTTTCCACCGTGGTGCTTCAAGCTCTCTCTTCTGGCTTTTCTAAAAGTTGGACTTTTCTTAGAAAGTAGAGCCTTCATTCATGGTGAATACATAATCTGATGAATGATGGACATAATAGCTATCCACCATATGAAAAATAATAATTCTTGGTGACCAAGTGGTTTTAACAACCAAGTGGTTAACCATTCAAGTTTCACCACGTGCCTCTTCTCCCTTGTTATAACAACTATATTTGTTTTACGCCAATTTCAGTTTTCCATTTTTCATTCTGTTACGGACCGGCCCAATAAGGCCCAATCCATTAAATCAATAATCCACTTACTTGGTCCATAAGTCAAGGATCAAGCTAAAAGATAAAAGATCAAGCTAAAAGAG
>JASCZI010272269.1:2894-31919 GCA_036250425.1 Stylosanthes scabra
CTAGACGAGTAAACAACTCCGTATAGACCCACAGAAAATGGGTCATATCCTCCTGAGCCCGGAAAGGCAACCGGTCGGAAGGACCAGCGGCCTCCAGCACAAAATTCCCCTCAGTCGCTCGGTCGACTGTCAACCGCATTTCACGGCGGAGTTCGGGAAGCATATCGGCTTCTACCACCGACGGCTAAGTAAAAATCTCCTCGTCAACCCAACCATACAAATCCCTCTCGGCCTCAGAAAGCACATGAGGGATACGAATATTTTGACAGGACTTCTTCTTCGCCATTTCTAAAACAACTTAGTCTGCCAAGGAAAGCAGAACTCACGATCAAAAAAAGAAGAAGAAGAAGAAGAAGAAGAAGAAGAAGAAAAAGAAAGAAAAAAGAGAAATGGCAGCGAAGAAAAAGAGGAAACAAGACAGAGAGCAAAACCAAGACACCACCGCACCAACCCCAAAAAGAAAGCAAGAAAATACCAAAGAAATCATACCCGAAATGAAGTGGAGATTCACAGGAGAAAGCAACGAAACCATAGAGAAAGTGCACAAAAGCGAAGGAAAAGTATGAGAAAGAAGAGAAGAAGAGCGAGAAGTCCCCAAAGGCTTCTTAAACACGCTTTGGGCACCCAGGGGGCAAATAATTGATGGGATGGTTTCAGAAATCTCGAAAACTACAACCCCTCAAAAAAAACCAGTGAAAGGTCATCATTACCCCTCAACACGTCAGCAAAAAGAAAGTGAAGCGTTTGCTTTGATAAAACAACTTCAAAAAGACACGTAGCAGTCGGAAGAAAAGAAGTTGGAGAACCATCCCCAAATGCAAAGTAGCCGGACAGCTCATAAACCGCCCGGAACACATAAAATGATCACCTCGCAAGCTTGGTCCAAAGCACTCAAGCTTCCGAGTGGGGGCAATGTTACAGATCGGCCCCCAAGACCCAATCCTTGGGGAATAAGGCCATAAACGAGTGGCCCACAAGGAAAAATGGATCATCATAATATGGAAAGATAAGATACGATACAATTTTAACAGATCTCATGAAGATCTCAACCACCCGAAGCTATATAAGTAGGGGGTATCACCCCCTCAAGTTACGTGTTCTCTAATCCTAATCCTACCCCCTTACATTTGACCTAGAACCCCATAATCTTAATTTTGGATTTCTAGGGATATTCACATACACATCAACCTCCTTCTCCGTTATAGCTCTTGATCACGCCGGAGAGCTTAACCCCCGAAAGCACATCCTCTTACTTTGATCATTGAGGCTTGGCACCCCATCCAAAATCTCTTAGACAATCGTTAAGTGACCCGACCTTAACATATAGCATACTATAATCTAACCATGTAATTAGGGTTGGAAATGAGTCAAGCCAGCTCATGAGCCAGCTCGAACTCGACTCATTAACGGCTCGGTAAGTTGAGCTCGTGAGCTGGGCTCAACTTTGAAAATTAAATGAGTCGAGCTTGAGCTTGGGTAAGCTCAGCTCATTAGCTCGTGAGCCGGCTCGAAAATATATATAAATATTTATTTATTTATTAAATTATTAATACACATAATATTTAAAGTATAAAATATTAATCACCTATTATACAAAGGTGATGTTTTATATATAAAAAAATATTTATAATCAACAATTAGTTAGTCAATATTAATCACACTGAAAATAGGGTAAAATAATAATTATAAATGAATTGAATTTTTTTATATTCTTGATTGACGTTGGCTAATTTTTTTATTAGTTACTTACCATTATTTATATATGTGTTATATTATTATAATTTATTGAAAAAAAGTTATATATTATATTCATGTTATTTGAGCCCGCTCATGAGCTCGAGCTAGCTCGTGAGCTTTCGGTAAGCCAAGCTTGAGCTTAAGAAATAGGCTCGACTGTTAATGAGTTGAACCGTGAGCCAAGTTCAATTTTTGTGAGCTGAGCTTGAGCTTGACCTAGCTCGGCTCAGCTCGGCTCACTTTCAGCCCTACATGTAATCATTCAATGATCAAAATGAAAAATATTCATATAAAAACAATTTTAAATTTTTCATTGTAGTATCTACCTAACTAAACATATCACATTCATTTATTTTATATTAAATGCGAACCTCAAAATTTTCAAATGAACGTCTGTAACCTAAAACAAAACCATCCAAAACCTACTAAAATAAATTTTGAAAATAGTGGAGGAGCACATAAAAATGTTGGAGAAGCTCCATTAGAGAGTGAAAGGATAGGTACTATATTATCGTCTTCATCTTCTTTACCTTCTTTGTTGTTTTTATCTTATTTGATGTGTTTTTCAATTCTGATTTTTCTTATTGTCTTCATATTCTTAGTCGTCTTTGGTTTCTTTATTTCTTCTTCAGCGTGAAAATATGTTTTTCACGGTCACTTAGATTTGGAAATAGAAAATTAGTGGGTAGTAGAAGTTGGAAGGATTCGCCTCAACAAACAAAGTATTTGGTGTTGTTAGTGTCAAGGTCAATGGTAGTTTTGTTGGAAGTGATGAGTAATATATGTTTGGAAATAAAGTCGAATTTTATTGAGCGTGAGCAAGTGAGTAAGATAAGTAGAAAAAATTATTTTAACAAAAAAAAAGAATGATTAAAGTTGGTTATAGAAAAACAAATTGAGGTTTATAAATGCTACTTCAAAAATATAGGAAGTTAATAATTAAATTATCATCTAAAATTAAAAAATTTTATTATTCGAAATTGAAAAATATTATCATTTAAATAGAATAAAAATATAACCCACAAAATATATAAGTTATCATCTACTATCACCGGCATTGGCTTTCAAATATGTTGGCTTCCATCCTCAATTTTAAACTTACATGTAACTCGTTAAATTCAAATTCTATTATGTTATTTTTTCGAGCAATGCTAGGTAACTAATAAAAATTCAACCAATATCAACTAACAACTTGAATTAGATGTTCTATTTCTTTAGGTTTCAAATATTCTGTTTGTAAATTTCAGATGTTCTCTTTCTAAAGTTGACTGATAGTTGTTTTATGTTTCAGATATACTATCACTTTCATTTTGAATGTTCTGTTAATAATGATTATGAATGTTCCATTTTTTATTAGCTGATTTATTGATTTGAAAATTATTGATTATATATACTTTTCTTATTTTTTCTAACAAAAATGAGAAATTTGTTTATGGCTAGGTTTTGAGAAATTTGTTTATGGCTAGGTTTTGTGGAGTGGGTGTGGGTCCAAGTGTTTGGCTATTTTAAGTGAGTTAAAACTTAAAAGAAAGGACAAAGAAAGATAGCCATGTCCGACAATGGCGGCACACAATGGTCCAATCCAATCTTTTTATTCCCTTTTTAAATTTTAATACCTGACGAGGAAACAACTGGGAATGGGATAAGATTGAATGCAGAAGACGATGAAAAAGTCACTAACACTAGTTCTTAATAAAATTAAAAAGAGCGTATCAAAAAACTAAAATAAAATGAAAAACAATTGAATTTTCTATATTTTAAAATTTTAGACAAGTTAACCCTTTAACTCTGTTTTCCACTTATTACCAAAGAGAACATAAGTCATAAGCCTTCTTAATCTAAATGATATATCAATATTCAATACAATAAGAAGTGACAAATAATAGAATTTATCTCCATCCTATGTATGTAATTAAAAAATTTCAAATATCTAAAAAATAAGAGCAGTTTATTCCTCTAAAACAGAATACATTTATTACAATCCTACTATACAAAAATACAGATTTATATTATTATGAATTTTGTTGACTGTATAACGAAAAACTCGTTAGCTTAAAGAAATATAACCTTTGAGCTAAAAGCTATTAAGCTAGCTAGCATTCTATGTTTCACTCATTAAAAAGTAACACCGAATCTTATATTAGCTTCTATTTTTCTAATTATTTCTCAGGCTGAAGGTGATAAATATAGTACTCGATCCTAACCATATATCTTTGTAGAGAAGGTTTAAGCAATTTGATTTGTATCTGCTCTCAGCATGCTTATACATTTGCAATTCGCCCTTCTTTCACTTAGATTCTGCAAGTAATTTTGCAAAAAATTCAGTGCAGAAACATGGAGGGATCAGTAAGATTAAGAAGTGGGAAATTTTGTTCTTAAATCAATTCTCTCTTTGTTACCTTGAATTGTTTCTGAAGATCTTTAATGTAGTCAACTGCCAAGTCCAACATGTCTGCTGTGTTGGTTTGCTGCCAAGAACATGACGAATGTTAATTTTCCAAACAGGCGCGTATGCACGCACGCACACACATATTTCAAGGTCAAAAGAACCAGATTTGTTCTTACCTTGTCCATGTTTGGTACCAGCTCTTGCAATTTCCTCATTCGTTCGCTGATCCGTGTTCTTCGCACCTGAAATTAGTTTAGTCCTTAAAAGTTCAGATCATGAACAATATGCTAGTTCATAAATCCATTGCAGTCTAAATAATGTGCTGCTCTTTAGTTTGAAATAAGAAAGGATTTTCTTCATTCCATCACAGTTAATGAATCCTTAATAGAAGATATTAAGATGCTTTCCATTTCAAAACAATAACAAAGTTATGTTCTCTCTGGGATTGACTATATAGATTAAACGACGTTGTTCTGACTTACTGTGAGCTATGTAGATAAGTCAGCTAAACATAACTCATTCTTAATGCTCTTATGCTCATAGTCATAGTTAAGATAATGAAATTAGTCAGATTACAGAAAAAATCCTACCCTTTCGGCTATGCTCCGGGGATGCGTAGCGCAGCCTCGCTTAGCTCTGATTTTACAAGGAACAGAATCTGGGAACTGAAGCAGATTCTCCATACCAATCATCTCTGATGAAGTTTTAGGCAAACTCAGGTGATGTGATAGCATATGAACTTGATTTCCTAGCTCTCCATTCTGTGTACAACAATTGGTTTGAAATAAGCATGAAATCAAAGTGAAAGAATAAAATCAGAAAAGTAAGCATATTATATACTATATATAGAAACATACCTGAACATCAGATAACAACTTTTCATTGCTATTTCGCCCTCTTTTCAAGCCAGTGAAATTTTCCAAGAGTTGTGGTGCATCATTCCAAGAACCATAGGAGAATCCGGAGCTGAAATGTGAAGCGTCACCGTTGCTACCACCCTGCCTCCCATCTTCAGGGCTAGTTGCCCCAATCTCCTCATTCCCTATTTCGGAGATCTGCGACAACATTCCCAAGGAAGAAGCCGTTCTTGATGAGAAGCTAATCTGATTCTTCAATCTGTTCATTGATGGACTAAGTTCTTCATTGGTGCCATTAACAGGACCATAGTTTCCAACACCTTTAATATTAGTAAATCCTGCAATTTACAAACATATAACTTCTTCTAAGTATCAGTAAAGAATTACTTTGTCTTAATATAATAATATCATATTCTAAGATCCTCAAAATGAAGTAATTAGTAAGTCAATATACATGTATGTAAAACATAAGCAAAATTTGCAATCTTGGATCTACAGTATTCAAGTGATTGAATACTACAGAAGTGAAGCATAGTTAAAATTCATTCCCAAGTTTCATGAACAGGTTCATCGTATCTTGTTCAGAAATTTTAAGTTTCAATTTACAAGAATGAAAGTGGAAGAATCAAACTAAATAGAAATGTTGTGATACCATATAAGGCAAATAATAAACAGATTTGAAAAGTTTCATCAACCTCCATGTAATTACAATTCGGATCATGAGATTCAAAACAACCATAAATTGGATTGAATAAATTGCCTCCACTTCCAACCAACATCATTGATTCCTAATTGATTTCTCTTTCACTAAGCACACATATAGCATCTAATTAATACTTATTACTAATGATTATTAGATTCTAAATTCTAATAGTAGTATTAGATTAGTACTCCCATCAAATTCAGAGAGATTCAGATTTCAAATCCTCCACTATTCTATTACAGTAACAACAAAACATAAAGTCATAAAAAATATTACAAAATTAAATACCATTTTGTAATGAAATGTTGGAGAAAAGGCCAGCAGGGGAGCTACTCTGCCTGAGAAGATTTGAAGAAGAAGAAACTCCATATGAACCATCCATTGAAGACGAACAAGAAGATGATGAACAAGAAGAAGTGTTTCTTGGATAGTGAGGTGGCAATCCAACACCACCATATCCATTCCCTCCCGAATTCATCCGCCTCAGACCCTTCGAATCACAACCCTTATTATTGTTTGTTTTTGAATCTTGGAAGGTACGCGAAACGGTGTCGTTTTCAGTACTATTGTTATTGCTATTGCTATTGAGGAATCTGGAGAGCAAGGCTTGGGATTCAGTGAGAGTTGGAGTGAGATTCGCAAGGAGCGAACTCGGTGCAGAGCGATAACGAAGCAAACCAGAACTGCTGATTTGTTGTTGTTGTTGTTGGTGTTCAAGTTGAAAACTGTGAAGCGAATTTGAATCCATTATCACTATTTATATATGTGTTTTAGTGGTTTGTGTTTGTTATGCTTATTAGTTTGGGTTACTCAGAAGTCACTGTGACGCGGTAAAAAAGAAGATAGAAGAACCTGGGGAATCATTATGGAAAAAGCCAGAGAATTAGTTTTGTTTTGATTGGTGTAAGGTGGGGGTGGATAAGATCTTGTGGGAGAAGGAAGGAAGAAGAGTGGTGGAAGAAAAGGGAAGAGGTGGTATTTGTGGTGGTAGTGAGTTGCACACAATTCAAAGAAGGGGGAAAGGGAGAGATATAATGGAAGAAGTTGTGTTTTTGTGTGTTGTGTGTGCAGAGGCAGGGAGGAGATGCACAAGGCAGAAGGGGTAAGAGATAGATACAGAGATGCAATGAAAGTGACGGGCTGTGTGCACGAGAATAGTACACTACTAGATAGGGATTACTTTAAGAGTGCTATCAAATAACTCCAAGTTGATAATTACATTTGGTTTGATTATAATTTAATAAAATATGTTAAATTATTTTAAAATATTTTATTAATAATTTCATGTTGTTCTGTTAAAAAAAAAAAAAAAAAAAACTTTAATGATTGTTAATTAGTTTATATATTAATTATGAGTTATGACTTATTATATCACGAATATGTAGGAATATATAAACATCAAATTGAGTTTTTAATTTTGGGACATTCATAGTATAAAATGCTTTTACTAGTTGTTTAATCACATTTATTTTTTTAAAATAATTATTTGTGTGATTAATATAAATATTAAGCATTTTTACTAATATGACCTTAGGTAATTTGATATACATATAAAATTAAAATTAAATTTATAGATAAAATGACAGAAATAATGTTTTCCTCCTATTATCCAAAATTTTGGCTAAACAACTAAAACCAACAATAATACTATATGTATATTTATTTTGATTAATTAAATTTAACTAGTTTATTTATTTTTATATTAAATAAAAAATATTTCAATATCAAATCGTATAAAAAAATATCGAAATGAATTTTTATTTAATATTAAAATAATTTTTTATTTATCATAAAATAAATAATTTAATTAAATTTGGATAAATAAAATAGGTACGCATCTAAAATTATTAAACAATTAATATAAATGGATAAAATTTTTGTTCACTGAATGGATAATTATATGGGATGATTTATGTTAGCTAGATTACTTGTTATAATACATCTATGTTGGAAACTTGAAAGCAATAAAATTGAAAACAAGGATGATCTTAGATTCTAGACAAAGCAATACTGGGCTTGTGGTGGCTGGCTATATGCCTATGTTGACTGCTCCGCCAATTACAAACTACACTAAATCATCAATCCGTGTTCTAAAATCCGCCTCATTAGAAAACTACCTTAAAAGGATGAGAGGCACTCCGGTAAGCTACTGTGCATTTTACATATTTTACATACAATGTTTATTACTAACTCAACTTACCTAACTTGGTGCAAATAGATTACAGGAAAAAAGTTTTTAAAAATGGTTAAATTTATAGAGTGGTAAAGTAATTTTTTAATCACAGTTGACAACTTTGGAAGAATTTAATCCGATTGAAAGTTTGTGATCTTTAACTATCTCTCTCGAGTTCAACTTTCATTTAATCATCTATTAAGTTCGATTCTTCCTAAAAAATGGAATAAAATTTATTTGCTCAAAAAGATCATTATTTCATTATTATTACTCAAATTAATAAATAAAAAATAAGCGTTTTTCAATTTTGTTCTTAAGAGATTTTATCAATTATAATTTAATTAATTCTCTAAAAATTAAAAATTAATCATATTTATCTTTATGTCACTATATTAACATTTTTCATTAACAATTAATGATGTTGATCATTAAACTAACACCTAACATATCCAATTAAATATTGACTAAATATGTTTATAAAAATCTATTAATTTAATGAATTAATATATTTTAATGAAATAATTTAATGAATTATTTCTTAAAAAAACCTAAATGTGAAGATCAAATTCTGGTCCTTGGCTTCTGCCTTGTCAATTGTGATGTCCTTTTCACTTCCTCTGTAAAGATTTATTCACGAGACCGCCGCCTTTCCTCATATAAGATTCCATTCATACACTCTTCTTTATTTTTTACTTTAAAAAAAAAAAAAAATTGGTGGAATTTCAACCATATTAACTTTTGTCATAGGCTTTCCATTTAAAGACAAATAATTGGTTACAAAATATTTTTAGGATGAGCCAAAAATTATGAGTAAAGTTAACTCTGTAGGAGGTAAAAACAATTTATTAATTAATTTAAAATTCATTTTTTATAGTTATTTTTGTTAGAATATCATTTGATTCTTATTTATTACTTTTTTTATTAAAAAATATATTTTCATAAACAAAGTTGATTCTGGGCAAATCGTTTATTAAGTATTCTTTTTTGTTTTAGATAAATAAATTACCCTTCAATATAACATTTGTTTAATAAGCACTTTCGACTTTATTTTTACTCTCCACATTATGTCAAGTATATGATAATTAATGAAAATATATATAAGAGGGGGCATTACAAGTAAGTGTTAATTGTAATAATTTCTATGGGATATATATTTGGTAGTGTAGAAAAATAGGGTATTTTCTTTTCTTTTCTTTTTTCCTTTTTCCTTTTTCCTTTTTCATAATCCCACTTTAATTTTAACCTTAAATTAAATGATTATTATATAAAAATATGTCTTAGTCAATAATCCAAATGATTTAAATATGTAAGAGCATTAGAGCACTACCTACTCTTTTCTTTATTAGATCAAGTTACCGAAAGGATCCGAGCGATGCATCATAATTCATACTTTCCAAGACCAAATAGTCTACTATCACAAAAGTTGGCCCATTAGGAAATATTATTATTAGGGATAGGGCAATTAGTTGAACATAAATTCAGTGTTATATTATACACAAGGAAATTTTTTCTTTTATCATCATCTTTAATTTGTAAGTTTTTTTTTAAAAGAATCTAAATACTCGAATTTTTTAAAGAAAAAATATTTGGTTGCCATACTTAAATAACTATAAATAGCTATCACTTACTTATTTTGTCTTTCATTTACATTCATTAATTATCTTCGATATAAATATATAAATAATATTAAATTTTATAAATATTAAATTATAGATATTACTTATATAAAACTATAAAATATTAAATTAAATAAAATAATTTTGGATCAATAATTTTAGGTGCACTTATTTTGTCAAACTAAGTTCAATTAAGTTATTTATTCTATGTCAAATAGAATATTATTTTGATGTAAAATAAAAGTTTATTTTGGTGTTATTTTTTGTATTATTTGAAATCAAAATAATCTTTTATTTAATAGCTAGATGTATACTATGGTACCCTCTCTTATTTAAGGGTAATTTATCATTTCTAATATATTGGTATACAATTAACTTAATAAATAATTTTTTTTAAGTTTAAATGTATAATTTTATTCAAAGAAAGATTTTCTGAGATATTTTGTGTCATTTTTTACAAAATGAATAAATAATATAACACTTTTTCGTTCTTCCATGTTATACAGAAAAGACAAATGATATAATATATTATTTTTTTCATTTTTTATAATCGTTCTAAATCAAATTCAATGAAAATTAAAAGGTAGATAAGTAGGGATATATATTTTAATAATATAAAAATTATTTATTGAGTTATTATAAACTAATATATTAAAAATAATAAATTATTTATAGAAAAAAAAATAGCGTATCATTCACCTAATAAATACTAAAATTGAATCGAAATGTTTTTATAATATCAAATCGAATGATTTTTCTTCTAAAACCTAATCAAACTGCACCGGCGATCACCCTGTATGGATTATGGCTATTTTTATGTCACATATTAACTTTTCATAAATTAATTATCATCAATTAATGATAAGTTAATAGTAGTATTAATTAGTCAGTGTCACACACTTCTTTGTCTCATAATTTGTGATATGCGTTGGTAATTGGTATGCCATCTCTTCAACATGATGTTAGATATGTCAATGTCATATTTAGTAGACATTTGAAAATATTTTCAATATAAATATAAGTTCCTGTATTTTTAGCAGTTAATTTTAATTATATATATTTTTTATAATTAAAATTAATTAATATCAACGACTAAAAATATAATATTAACACTAACGTTTCCATTTTATATGAGTATTTATTGATCATATATATCTTCTATACATCTTGAGAAAGAGGATCATTATCTTAATATATATATGAAACTCGTTTCTTGCATTGACTTAATTAATCAGACTTTCTGATTTGCACCTACCTATAGCAAAATTGTCAACGAGACCTATATATGACACTAACACACAAAAACTTGTTCTTTTTATCTGTGGAATAATGTTTTGAAATAGAATTCCGATCCATCGGTAAATTAAAAGAGCATCAGAAAAATAGATGATAATAGAGAATTTTGATAACGTTAGCAATACATATAGTATCATATTCTAAAGGTCCAATCAAATATATGTTTTGATATATACGCATTTATGATGAAATTGTTCCTAGCTAGATTTTTCTTATTGAGCAAGAGAAAAACAACAACTTTTTCCTTTTATTCCTTTTCTTTTCTTTTGAAGGCAATAAAAGATCATCAGAACATTGCATATATATTAAATGCATAGATTCAATTCAATTTCAATCTCTCATTGTCTTATCCTGATGATGATGATGATAAATAATAAGCTTTATATATGTAGTGTCAATTATGGAATAAAATCGGTTCCAAGGGTACTAATTATAATTATAATAAGGATATCATAAAAGAGAATTTGCGTCATTACTCATTACTATCTAGCTAGTTTGATTCCCAAATGAGGTACAATTAAGGTCATTTATTCGTTAAAAGAAACGGCTTAATAGTACTGAATTTGTCTCATTATTTTAGACCATAAAAATAAAGGTAAATTTGGATTGGAATCTAATAATCTTATCTTCCAATGCATGCCTTTAAAATTTGCATACATATATGTCATATAACTTTAGCAACAATTCTATTTACACACCAAAATCAACTACTAAAATTAGCCATCAGTGTATAATACATATTAAAATATAAAATACACATTAAAAATGAATTAAACTACACATATATTTTATATTTCAATGTGTATTATACTTGATGGCTGATTTTGGTGTACACCTGATATAATCCTAATCTTTAAAACCTTATCGATTTTGAATTAATCTACATGCATTACTATACACCTTCATACACATCTTATTTTTTTTCTATTTTGATTTCTGTGTTGAAATACACTATTTTTGTATTATACCTAATTATTTCTATGCTATCAGATATTGTATTAATGTATTTTATGAATTTTATTTTCTGTACTGATATTTTATATTTTCGTATTATAAATAGAATGTATATATGAAAATGTACAATAATATATATATATAGTATTACCAATTTATTTTATTCCAAGATCAAATAAGCAAGTTTATTTTGGGTCTATGTTGAACCACACAAAGGGTAAAGATGAGAAAATTCACTACAATAGAGTGAAATATGTAATAAAGAATAAAAACAACTTAAAAATAATAATAAAAAAGTAACTTCATTAAGATATTCTTCTTCATCCTTCTCGTACTCGGCGAAAATCCAACCACAAAACTACTTCAACAATCCATTGAAGGACTGGGGTTCCTTAGCATAAAAAAAAAAAGAGAAAATTTGATAGTCATATATTTTTAATCCTAGATAGTCATAACTTATTTATTTTAATTTTAATTTTTATTTATAAATTGAAATTGAATTAAATGTATAATATTAAATATTATAAATATATAATTACAAATGTTACTTACATAAAATTATAAATGTTAAACAAACATAATAACTTTTGTAAAAAAAAAAAAACAAATATAATAACTTTAGATTATGTTTACTCAAAAAAATCTATCATGATTTTTCCATAACTTCCCGGAGGTAAGCTGTGGTAATTGTTGATTATCTTCCATTCCTTTTGCGACACATTTTCATTTTCTCGTGTATAAGCATAATCACTATTGTCTATTGTCACATTTCTGTATGTATTGTTTTGCAGTTCTGGAGCCTTAGAGCTTAGCCAAGCCATAAATTGGGATACTCTTTCAAACCTCTGATAAAATTAATTAAACTTGCTATTAACTAGAATATAATGTGGTCACTATAAAAAAAACTAGGAAGCCAACATATTATGGCCAATAAGGAGCCAATATATAGTTAGGGATGATAATTCATATAAATTTTTTATGATAACTTAATCTTGGATATATGAGTTACGGATGATAACTCATATAAATTTCGGATGATAACTTAGTTATTGGCTCCCTAATTGCTCCTTAACGTTGATTTCGTAGCATTATTCTGGTCACTATATATAGTTCGACAAAGGAATTTTAGAAAATGTGATTGGATTGTGTTTTAGTTCTTGAAACTAAAAAAATGATTTCAGTAATGCTACACATTTAAGCATTTATTCCAACCAAGTCCCACAAAGCAAAAACCAACCACTCCCACATAAAGAATGTGAAAACACGCGCCTCCTTCGCCTGTTTCTGTTGTAGCGCCTCTTCCTCCACCTCCTCCTTCTTCTTGTTGTTGCCCTCGCTGTCGTCGCTGCAGCCGCCATCATTGTTGTCGCCGTCGCTCTCGTCTTCTTCTTCATCCTCTTCTTCTTTCTTTTCTTCGTCCTCTTCTTCTTTCTCCTCATCCTCCTCCTCCATTGTTGTTGTTGTTGGTGTTGTTGATGAAAAACTGAATTGGATATTCTAAAAAAATATAAACAGATTTTGAAGACAAGCAGAAACGAATTTAGAATTAAAATAGAAACAAATTTTCATATAAAAAACTGAATTGGATATTCACGAAAACTAAATTGGATTTTCATGAAAACAACAACAGATTTTAAATGAAAATAGAAACGGATTTTGAATTAAAAAATGAATTGAATTTTCACGAAAACTGAATTGGATTTTCATGAAAACAGAAACAGATTTTGAATGAATTTAAAAAGAAATAGATTTTCATATAAAAACTGAATTGAATTTTCATGAAAACAGAAACGAATTTTGAAGACAAGATGAAACGGATTTATAATTAAAACAGAAACGGATTTTTATATAAAAAACTGGATTAGATATTCACGAAAACTGAATTGGATTTTCATGAAAACATAAATAGATTTTGAATGAAAACAAAAATTGATTTTGAATTAAAAAAATGAATTGGATTTTCACGAAAACTGAATTGATTTTTCATGAAAACAAAAATGAATTTTGAATGAAAACAGAAACGGATTTTGAATTAAAAAAGAAATGAATTTTCATATAAAAACTGAATTGGATTTTCATGAAAACGGAAACGGATTTTGAATAAAGGTAGAAACGGATTTTGAATTGAAAGAGAAACGGATTTTCATATATAAAAACTTAATGGTGATTGCTATGGTCCTCTTTAAAAAATGTATGTAACTTACATTTGTGAACATGTGTAATTATAATTGGTCCATATGTATGTTTTATAATTCTTCATTTAACTCCTCATATTTATTATTTATTACAAAGTATACCCTTTTTTATTTATTTTCATTTAACTCCTCATATTTATTTCTTTTCATTTAAAATTAACACCAATTAAACTCATACTAACACTATTATTATTACACCCATCTTCTTTTCCTTTTTTGCTTTATTATTTTTCTTCACATCATTTTTTAATTCAAGTTATCTTAGCTTTTGATTTCTATTATTAATTCATTGAAACAATTTATTTTGATCGAGAAGTTTTTTTTTTTAATTTATAAAAATAAAATTAAATATCTAAATATACTAAAATTGATCATCTAAATTTATAAATGTTATTCAAAATACTAAAAGTGATCGTTCGAATTTAAAAAATGAGATATTTGATTGATATTATTTACCAAATTATTGATCATTAATAATTTCTCTAAAGAAAAATGTAACGTGAGAGATATTTGAAAAAATAACAAAAATAATTTTTTTAGAGAAAAAGGTAAATCAAGAATGATAAGAGAAAAATATGAAAATACCTTGGTTCCAAAATATTTTACTAAATTTGTATCTTATCTATCATAGGGACACAAATTTATGTCCTTACATATTTTTTACAAAACCCAAACACATTTTCTCATTTTCTATCTTTGCTTTTTTTTTATTTATTTAAAATCTAAATACCCTAAATACAAACTAAACGCATTCCATCGCATTTATTTTCATTGGAAAATGGTCATGATATTATTGAAACTAAATAAACCTAATAGTAGTGTTCATATTTTTTTAGGACCATAGCAATGTGTAATTGAGAAGTTTTTTTTTCTTGACATTGTTTTTTAATAATTTTCAACAATGGATTATTTTACCTATAGTTTGGTAACACAAAAATTAAATCCTTATAAAACTAAAATCAAAGCAAAAAGGTATGTCTTTCGAATAAATAAAAAGTAGCCATGAGAGCAAAAAATAAACAATAATTATATTATAAATATACAAAAGAAAGTTAGTAACATATAGAATTAAGTTAAAAAATTACATGTATTTATATATTCAATTACAATTTCTTTTTTTTTTTCTTTTCTTGAAACCCAGAAAAAGTTGACTATAATGTTAGATGAAAATATATTCGCATTATAACTTTGTTTCTTTTATTTTTTGCCAAAAATCTTACTTAGTTTCTGATATTTGTTACAAAAATTATTTAATTCACTCTTGATGATTTATTCCTAAATCACTTTGAATTCAAGAAATAATAAAAATCATAATATGATTTTTTTTATTCACCTTTAATTTTATTTTATTTCAAAATAAATTGTTTCAATGAATTAATAATAGAAATAAAATGCTAAGATAATTTGAATAAAAATGATGTGAAGAAAAATAAAAAGAGAAAAAGGGAGAAGAAAATGAGTGTAATAATGATGGTGTTAGTATGGATTTAATTGTCATTAATTTTAAATTAAAATAAATAAAGAAGAATATATTTTATAATAAATAATAAATATGAAGGATTAAATGAAGAATTATAAAATATATACATAGACCAATTATAATTACACATGTCAACAAAGGTAAGTTACATACATTTTTAAAGGAGGATCATAGCAATCACCAAACTTAAGTGGATTTTCAACAACTAACACTCACATTGATATAATTACAATGTCAAAACACACAGATCAATATTTTAGTATTCTCCTCCTCCTCCTCCTCCTCCTCCTCCTCCACCTTCTCGTTCTTTCTCTTTGTCTTCTTGCCACTGTCATCATCCGCCGTTGTCGTCGTTGTCGTCGTTGTTGTCGTCTTCTTTTTAATGTGCTGAGGAAAAGAAAAAAACTACCGTGACAAAAGCGAGAAAACACGCATAAATAAGAAAGAATTTGGTTGGACTTAGTTGCTAAAATGGTTGGTTATGTATAATTATTAAAAAACATTTATACATTAATTCTCTTTTATATTCTATTATATCTGCATATAATAATAATAATAATAATAATAATAATAATAATAATAACCAGTGGACCCAGATTTGTCCCGTGGTATCTGTGTCTGATGATAAAGGTTGGGAGAAAAGTTATAAGGAAACTATTAAAGGGTTAAAAGGTGAAGAAAAAGCTTCAGAACTGAAAGGTACAAGACGATGCATTCGCATTCGAGGCCTTAATCACATTTTGATTTGAAAAATTATTGGAGAACAGGCATATTTTCCTAATTATTTTTTTAACTTTTAAATAAATTTTTTTGAATTTTTTACTTTTTTATATTTTAGAAAAATAATATTTATATTTAAAACTTTTTACTGTTTTAATTTTTAAACATTTTTAATTTTTTACAATTTTTATACTTTTTATATTTTAATATTTATATTAAAATTTTTTTTATTGTTATAAGTCTTGAGTGACTGATACTTGAAAAATAGTCTTATAATAAGTTTTTAGGCTCTATCATAATAGCTAGCTAGCTATTGTGACAATAGTTCTCCAAGGTCTTGTAGCTCAAACGTTGGTGTTCTCCATGAGTGTCGGCTAACCAAAAAGAGTTATCATTGAAGGGTTTGACAAAAGGCCAAGTGAAGTACCATCGTAGAGTGGAGCTATCAAGATACTGGTGTTTAAAAAAGAGACTAAGACTGAGAGACAGAAATTGAAAGACTAAAATTGAGAACTGAGACTAAAATAAATTTGTGTATTGTATTTGGTTTAAAATATATAAAAATTATAACAATAGAGACTAAAATAAACAAAAACGACTAAAATATCCTTGATAATTAAAAAATAAATAAAAATAACCCATTCACCATTATCACTGCAACACCATCATCAGCACTACCTCCACCATTATTAAAACTGCTACCACCACCACCAAAATTACCCCACTATTAGGTCAAATAACTACGTTTTTTCATCATTCTAAACTCAAAAAAATAAAAAAATTAAACTGCCCGAAAACTAGATCACAAGCACAAAACAAATTAGAAATATGACAATTTTTCGTATGGTTCCAGTAAACTCTTTCTCTTCTCAAGAATAATAACAAGTGAGATCAATATACCAAATCTAATTCATAAATTCGTATAACTGTAGTGCTATCATGGAATAAATAATAAATCATCTAGTCTCATCAAGAAGGAGAAGAAGTATAAGCAGAAGAAGACCATGGCGGCACCTTAGTAGAATAACAGAAGGAATTGGAGGTGCTTGTGGAGGAGAAGTTGCACAACAAACAAACACCAAAGAAGTAGAAGAACTCGATGTCGTTGGCGAAAAAGCTTGAATATGAGAAGCCATTGCAGACGAAGGGGCGATGACGCTATGCAAGGGGCGACGGTGGTTGCGAGAGTGGCACGTCTTTGAGCAAAGACGACGGCACTGCAAGCAAGGAGAGTGGGGCGATGCCGGCAGCTGTGAGTTGTGGTGTGGAGAGTGGTGAAGAGTGATGGAGATGGTGGTGTGGAGAGAAAGAACAGGGGTATTCTGACCTAATTTGAATATAGAGAGGAGGTAGAGTTGGAATTGTCAAAGTAAAATGAGAATATTTTAGGAAAAAGAGTTATTAAAGTTTCAGTCTCAATCTACAGTCCCTAGTCCCCACTATCTGGATGTATTGAAAATACTGGAATTTTGAGGACTAAGTCTAAAATTTTAATTCCAGTGCCCATTAAACAAATACAATACTAAGTCCCAGTCCCACAGTCTCAGTTTCAATCCCCTTTAGTAACACCTAAAAATGATTATCATATCGAAAGGCTAGCACCTGAAAAAAAGCCTTATAAAACCTTCAACTTACGACTCCTAACAACTTATTATAAGCTAGCGGCTTATCCAATGTTTTGATTCATGTCTTCATGATCAAGGTATTTATTGCAAACGTGCTTATTGATACTTCAGTAATTTGTAAAATTGACTACACATAGTTAGTTACCCCTACCGCAAGAAACAATTGGAATGGAGAAAGCATGAGGCATATAGGGCAAGGTTCTTTGGGCTTTCTTCCTGAAAAGGGTAGGTAATGTCTAATGTGCTTCTTGTTTAAGCAAATGGATTTATATGATCTACAATAACACATTATTGATGGTAGCTAACTAGCTATAGATGGGCGTTAGAAACAAGTGACATTATTGAATTGATTATTATGTTAATTATTGTTCAAAGATTCATGCAGACTACTAGCTAGGGGGATAAAACAAGCATGAAACATGCATGAGTGAACTGTGTTTCATTTATGGTAATATTCATGTGAGTATCACGTGGGATTCTCAAATCTCAATGGCATTTTATAAGAAAATTTGTTGTTGTATCTTATGTTAAAGCATTGGCAATTTGTTAAGTTAGAGATATTTGAATGTTTAAATTATTACAAGTTTCACCTCCATCAAGGATATGATCTCTTAATAGTATATAAGTGTGAGCATGATACATTCCTCACCTCATGAGCTAATTTTTGAAGTTGAGTTAGGTTCACTTAATCCCAATTCTAATATAATGCAGTTTGGATATAATACTATACACTTGTCTTACTTGCATGTTTAGTTTGGACATACTGATATCATTACATGTTTATTTAAATAAACATTATAATTTATTAAAACAAAAATTATCTAGCTTAAGTACTTTATATATTAAAAAAATATTAAAAACACTTAAAAACATTAATTTATACTCGGGCATCAATAAAATATTAATCAGTGATACTATACAATCAAGCAATTTCACCAACCAAGTTTAACCAAGCATTTCAAACCCACTCTCACCAACAGTACGTAAATCTTCTTCCCCGTTTCTGCAACTTCTCTTCCTCCTCTTCCTCCTCCTCCTCCTCCTCCTCCTCCTCCTCCTCCTACTCCTATTCCGTCGCAGTTACGTTGCCTTCGTAGTTGTCATCGTAGCCGCTGCCATCGTAGTCGTTGCCGCCACCATCGTTGTTATCTTCTTCTTCTTTTTCTTCCTCTTCCCCCTCCTCCTCCTCCTCTTCTGTTATGTTGCTGTTGCTGTTTTTCCTCCTTCTCCTCCTCCTCCTTTGCTATTTTTTTTCAACAAAAGAGAACTGGTTTTTGAAGGAAAATGAAATGGATTTGTTTGAAAAACAGAAATGGATTTTGTTGAAAAAATGAATTGCATTTCGTTGAGAAACAAAAATGAATTTTGTTGAAAATGATAAATGGATTTCATTGAAAAGGAGAAACAAATTTCTTCTCCTCCTCTTCTTCATTATCATCATCTTCTTTCCCGCCTCCTCTGTTTTGTTCTTCTTCTTCCTTCTCCTTCTTTCTCACTGTATTATCTTTCTTTTTCCTTCTTCAATGATTTATCTTTCTTTTTCTTCATCTTCTTCTTTATTATCAATCTCATCATGATCTTCGTCGTCGTCCTTCTCCTCATCCTTGTTGTCATCATCGTCATCACCACTGTCATCGTCGTTATCGCTGTTGTCGCAGTTGTCGTCGCTGTCGTCTTCTTCTTAACGTGCTGAAGAAAAAAAAACTGCACTAATAAAAGCGAGAAACACATGTAAATGTGTGGAGCTTGGTTGCCAAAATCATTTGGTTGTATTTGAATGAGAGACTTGAATGAACCAGTCATCCAATCCAAGCCGATCCAATTCCATTCGAGCGGTGGGATTCGTTCGAAGACATGCATGCAGAACCGGGACGACTCGACTATGCGACATGGCCACTACAAAGAAAAGATAGGCAAGATAGGATGGAGTTGAAGAAGGAGATGAGCTACCTAGACCTTTTCTTTGTATGTATGGGTCTCGGCAATTGAAGAGAGAAGATAGGAAAAGGACAAAGGTATATATATATATATATATATATATATATGCGTCAATATAAGTTAGGACATTGTGATAATTTGTTACCTTTTTTTTTTCTCCATGTAGTTGTGTATAAATGTTTTTTTTTTTTAACAAAATGTGTTGTAACACAACAACATATTTTTAATTTATATTTTGTATTTTAATTTTAATATGTATTTTATACTAATAATTAATTTAACAGCTACGTTTTCATGTATACATAATATGGTTGTTTATAGTAAATTTTACCATTTTAATTTTCTCCTACTTATCTCAGTTTACTTTATCTCTGCCATCTTTAACATGAATCTCAAGAGAGTATCATATTCACGGCATACCCGGACCAAAAGCAAAAGTGCCTTCAATCATAGACAAGCACTAGCTAGAAAGGAGACCTTAAAGTTCTTTCCTTTTTTTTGGTCTTTAGACCTTAAAGTTCAAGAAATAAAATGCCGCAGTCAGCAGCCTTTACTGCATATAACTCAGTCACAAATATTCCCATATCTACAATCTCAAACAAAAAGGTTGCTTCACCCTGAATTTTTTACTCAAAAAAATTTATTGCACCTTTCTAGTTACCATCAAATTCTGGTCCCAAAATTCTAACAGCACTTCCAAAAGAATAACAAATTTCATTTCATGGTTAAGTTATCTCCAGCCATGCACACCTCAGGTGCTAAGTAGTTCTCAGAGGAAGCTACACTATTTGAACTCGCAATATCGAGGTATATTGGTTTAAATTATGGCATTTTGATGCCAAATGCAGCAAGCTTTGTTGCATTCAAACCAAGAAGGAGAGTTCAAGATAAGATATGTAAGATTTAGGCGTTTCCATGCACAAATTTTCTACCATTGAACCATGTTTAACATTGCTAAACATGATAAAAGAAGCGAATGGCAAGGAACCCTAAAATCACAATCAGGACTAGCCATTCAAATTGAGTATTACCTAACTCAATTGAGTGCACCCCAGGTTTCTATCGTAGCCATATTCTTAAGGCATGTGAAGCTTCTAAAACTAACATAGTTTCAGTCATTTTTTGCCATTATTTTTGTGTGTTTTGCTTCCCATTAATGGCATGATCAAATATTGAAATGCTAATGGATGAACATGAGATTAAAAGCTTTCTTACTTTATTTTTAGATAAGATAAAATAAGTCGAGTGCCATATAAAATTAGTTATTTAAAGATTTTTGTTATAGTTTTGGTCCAAAAGTTTCCAGAAGTAAAATTTATATTACCATCATTCAACATACATAGAGATCAAACTTAAGTACCCATTCATCATCCTCTTCCAAAAGTACCACTTCCACTTCCAAAAAATTTTAGACCAAAACTATTGAAGAAATATCGGAGATCAAAACCACAAGTTATTAATTTTATAGGGAACAAAACCTTATTTGACTCATTGTTTTATGTTATTTTTTTCAAATAAACACAAAAGCTTAAGAAGATAAACAGCTATGTGCACTTAGCATAAGGTGGATATCACATTTCACTGGAGCTGTCTATACCCCTTAATATCCTTCATTATAATGTTACTAAAGGAAATGAGTATTGGGTTTAATCTCTTTGACATCTCAGATATAAAATCTTACAGCCTTGGTTTAGGACCCTTCCTTCTAGGGATCTCCAGTGCATCATAATGGCCAAATCCATGGTAGAGAACTCTAATTGGATTCTCCTTGCCATATTCTTGGCCATACTCAGCAATCGATATCAAGCCACCAGCATCCCTATCATACATGTAAACTGTGATTGGCATCCTGCATAACATGACTCCTATGAGATCAAAAACCAAATGTGTATGATGCTTAAAATGCATAAGGATGGTGAATTTAACTGGCCAAAAAGGAAAAGAGGGACTTACTTCAAGACATGTGAAGCAATGAACAATTCAGGCTCACCTCCCCAAACATGAGGCTTCCTTATTTGTGAAATATATGTATCAAAATCACCTTCAATAAACCTGATCACATCATTAGACAAACATGTTTATTAGCAAAAACAATAATTCATTGGAAATGTACAGTGGAGTGGAGATAGTGCTATCTTTGCAACTTTATTGTGTTCTATTTAAGATCTGTGTAGACTGCTTTTATTTGTTAATTCTAGGACTTTAAGTAGAAGTAGATACCCATGATATGGGACAGATTTTATTGAATAAATTATATTATAACAATTGTAACTTAATTTCTAAACGAAGTGAAAATGACAAAAATTAAATTCCAATTGAAATGAAAAACTCAGCAATGCAATTGTCGGGTGTCGGGAACGTCTCCAATTCATGTTTGCTGGATTAGCTTGGTTTGTATTTAATATAGTTTGTAGCCAAAATCACTAAGAGAGATCTTGCGAGAGAGGAAAAATGGCAATTATGCTCTTGAATTTATTCAAATCAAATGCATCAGTGCTTGAGGGGTTAGTCTTATAGGAATGTTTATAGGGGGAAGATCACTCTATTGAAACCTTTCTCTGTTTTTCTACTTGTATATAAAATTTTTGTATACAACAAGGCAGAAAAATATAGAGATTGAAACAAATATCTTTGATTTGCAGACAAAGACATTTTGGTGATGCAATCACCAGAATGCCAAAAATAACCAAGATGAAGACTCACCATTCTGTCTCTTCCCTTCTTTTGATAAACTCATCAGCAACCTGAGAAAAATAGAATAGACAAAAATCAAGAAAACTGGCAACTACACTTAGTAGAGATGAAGTCACCATATATAATTACAAGACTGCTTAATTTGCAAATTACCAAATGGATAACTTTAAACGACGAAGAAAGAAACATCATTCAAATAAACTATGTAGCCACTTAGAACTGTAATCAACATACATTTTGTCCAATTTTCTTCTGTTTTGTATTTTTCCTTTTATTTTTGTGTAAGTAGGAGGGATCTAAACTAAACAATTTTTAACCGTAGTGATATTTAAAACATACTTTGTTGCGTAATTCATCTGCCAATTCTCTCTGATGGCTTTCACTGGGAGGAGCTTTTCCAGACCTCAAGCAAGCCCCATGAGCAACAGACCGGAATAAACATCCTCCATCCCCAGGTATTCCTGCTCAGCATGGTAAGTTTCAGTAGTAGTGCAGCGGAACTATACAAAAACTCCTAGGTCCTTATCTGTGTCTAGTTGAACATACTAATGTGAAACAGGGAAAGTAAGTGTGTAAATGTGTATTAAAATAGACTATTGAAAGAAAGTAAAGCTCACCAATTACAGAATAGTCAGTGTAAACTTTCTTCCCATGCGATAACGTTACATTTGATTCGCACATGTTTTGATCATTTCTCCTTCCATTATCAGGATCTGTGTCAGCATATACAGGTTCAGAGCTTAAATTGCATACAAGTAATCCAAGTATCAAGCCAACTGATGCACATCCACGTGGCCAAGATACCGGTCCTACACTACACTTAACTTTGGGAAGCTTTTTTTGTTTAGGTACCAAAATCCTCATATTCAAACTTTGGCATGCCAATGATATTTCATGATGCCTCTTCCGATGTGCTATAGAACTACTAATTTGAAGGTTTCCCTTTTGCTTGGAGCAGCATGTTCCAAGGTAACCTCTTATTGTTTGGCCCATAGCAGATCTTGTGCAACAAGAAAGACCAACATGATTTACCTCCGGCTGCAAAGGGAACAAACTGGAAGAATATGAACTGGATATTCCTTGAGACCAAAGGCCATAGACGTTGTTACTGCTCATCAACAGGGGAGTACGACCCTTCAAGACAACAGCACTTATTGAAAACTGACTAAAAGGACAGCAAACACTCATGTTTACATTGCCTGAATTAAAAAGTATAATCATTAGAAAACATTGAGAATAAGATGCAAAGGAATATGCATATTAACAACTTACAATAATCTCCCCACAAAATTTATACACCATTCACTAGATTTTGAAGTTTTGAATAGTTGATCATGCATATATACATTTCATATAATTTTGAAATTATTAGTAGAGTTAATAGTGTAACTCGGTAGCATCAGTATTTTATTATTATTATTATTATTTATCAAAACTTGGTAGCAAATAATCTAATTAGGCTTAGAAACAGGTGGACTAGTTAAAATCACATTCGATAAGCAAAATTTGAATACCAACTACCATGTTTCAACACCAGCATTCTGGAGGCATCCATATCTATGTTGGCTGTTTTTCAAAATTTTGATATAAATATGCAGCAATGGGACAATTGGAGAATAACTTAAGTTCATGATGTTACAACCAGAATGAAAAAGATAACACTACAGTTAGTTTGTACATTTTGTTGCAATGGCAACCGTGAGGTCCCATTAAAGAAGGTAATGAACAATCTGGACATCTAAAGCCTCAAATTCTAAGTGTTCAATAAAAGGGGGCTTCCTTTCTAAATATAAATGAAGTTTCATTAACGAGAAAAAATTAGAAATGTGAATTCAATTATATTCCTCCTTCCCATGGCACTTACCCCAACACAAATTGACAGACCAAATAGTACAAACCACAAAAGAATCAATATTTACCAAAAGCCAACAACAATAGTCTTAAATCAGCCACTAGAAACCAAGTAGGAATCCAAAACACCAGACAATCACCTTTGAATACACATTAGTCATGCGATTAAGTGACTCTTGATTTAGCCACCATCTATTCTATAAGTTTAAGAACCCGTTCAAACCCAGCGGCGGTTCTTTAATCCTTTTAATCAGCTCAACATATATAGGTTCTACTTTATCTCAGTTATAAATGTCAGATAACAAATATACAAAATTAAACTAAACACATTATAAAGTCTTTCGAAACAACCACATTCATGCATGAGGTTCCAAGAACAATTCCTAAGTAGAAGATCCTTACATGAATTAAACTAGTAACTGTTCATGCATGAGGTTCCAAGAACAATTCCTACAAAGTCTGGAATTTTATAGAGGTGGCATTAGGACAGAGTTACTGATATCAATAATCAAACTACTCTATTCGCTCTAATAAAAATTGAATTTGAACCAACATTTATTAGATAAGTTTGAATCCATATCATTTAGCATCATCAAGCAGCATAATTTTGCTAAAGATTTAACATCGCGAACATGAATTAAGGACAAAATGTTAAAATGAACTTCCTAATGTGTACTATTCCAAATATGCCATGATAATATAAAAAAAAAAAAAGAAGAAATAAATAAATGAGGAATGAACCTGTTGAAGCATGTGAGAAAATGGAAGAATGGGTGATTGAGATTCCAAAGAAAACAGCGAATAAGAAAATGGTAATTGGTGGCGGGGAAAAGCTATAATATTGTTGAGGAGCAGAAGAAAAGAATAAGAGCTGGAAGATAAATGGGTTAAGAAAGACGGTATCAAGTTATTACCGTTTCAAAGCAGCAAGAGTTTGTGCCACCAAACTGATTTGGACAATACGGGCCAACCTACTGGGTCGGGTCGACCGGAACGGTTTGGGCTCTACTTTAGATGTGTCTAGACTCACTCTAGAAGTTTCAACCTTCCCAGACCTCCAGTCCAAAAAAAACAAAAAAACACCTTCCCAGACCAGCAATTTATTATATTCTTTTACCAAAAACATACATATGTTGAGAGTCAAACTTACCTATTTCAAGTCACCAAAAACAAACTTACTTATTTCAAAAACCCATAATGATCCCTAAACAATTAAAAAAGACTACACTAGGTCTACACTAAAATTAGTCATCAAATCAGCCATCAGTGTATAATACGTATTGAAATACAAAATATATAAAAAAAATAAGTTAAATTATGCATGTATTTTATATTTTAATGTGTATTATATACTAATGGCTGATTTAATAACTAATTTTGATTAGTAAAATAAAATTCTTCATTAAAAAATGAGAGAAATCTTCCCCTAAAAGGATATAAGAATAGCTTATAATGTGATATGTTAGAAGTTAATTTGTCCTATATTTTAATTGCTTATAGGATACTATGGGAATTTCAATTCATTAAAGAGCGACAAATCCAAAACAAAAAATTGAGGAATTAAAAAAGGTGTTTACCAAATATAAAACCTATCAACCGTATTTAATTAATCTAATTATTAGCTCATTAATATATTTAAATAAGTGTTTAAATAAAATAATATCATTAAAAAAAATTATCATCCGTATTAACTTCTTTCTGAAATAAAAATGGAAGTAATAGCTAAATCAATTCCTAATTTTTTTTCATAAGACATTTCAATGATCAATAAATTTTAATTACTAAATTAGTATTTAATTCTTTATTTTATTAAATAAATTAGTTATCATATCAAACTTTAGTAAAAAAATTAATCAAATTAGTTATTATTGTTATTTGATTTAATATCATTCAAAATTATTTTATTTAATTTAACGTTTATAATTTTATATATATAATATTTGTAATTACACATATATAACATTTAATATTATATATTTATTTTAGCAATAATTAATAAATATAAATATAAATATAAATCAAAATAAATAAATTATGACTATTACAGTATTACCAAGCATTTTTCTTTAATAAATACATAGCAGTTCCAAAAAGTAATTTCCACAGAAAGTGATCAACTAGGATAAATTAAGCAAGTCTTCTTCACTTGGCTTTACCAACGCCAAGTGAGAGAGAGAGAGCTTTTAGAGAGAGAGAGTGAGAGATCACCATCGACGGGCCGACACCGCTGCTCCCTCACGGAGCTGCGTCGTCGACGCTCCGTCGTCGTCCGTTGTGTGAAGGGGCCGCCGATCTCGTTGGTCCTCCCTCAGCCGCCTTCCGACCCCATTCTTCCTCCTCCGATCCGCCTACCAAGGAACGTCGTCGAAGAGCCGATCTCCTTGGTCTTCCCTCCGCCGCCGTCCTTTCTCTCTTCTTCCTTCTCCGATTCGCACAACAAGGATCGTGGCAGTGGCCTTCGACCAACTTGCTTGTTGCGTTGTTGATCGCCAAGACTCTGTCTTCAATCCAGCATCCGTGGATCGGCCCTGTCCCCTCCTCAACCACCACCCTTCCTTTCTTTCTCGGCAGCTCTGTCTCTTCCTCCTCCGCTTCGCCTCCCTGGGATTCGAGTTCAGAGGGTCCGCTCCCTTGGTGGTTTAGTTGTGCTCTGCGCCGCCACTGACTCGCCATCACCTTCGTCAGCTATCCTTCCTTCTCGGGCAGCTCTGTCTCCTCCTCCTCCGCTTCGACTCCATAGGATCCGTGTTCAGAAGGTCCGCTCCCTTGGTGGCTCAGTGTTGCTCTGCACCGCCGATTTAGCTCACCACCAACGCCTTGAATCAGCTCTGTTTCTGCCTTGGTTTCTCTGTGCTACACGGTCCGCCGCACCATCCTTGTCTCGCCGGGTTCCTTCCGCCGTGGTTGCCTCTTTATGGTAACGGGCACCTTGATTGCTTGAATTACTCCGATTACTTGGATTTTGTCGTCTGAATTGTGATTATCTGGGTTTATTGCTGAGAATTGTTCACTAGTTGTTGATCTGTGTTTGGGACCTGAACTACTTTGTTTGCTCTGTGATTGTTTTTTGGATTGTGGTTGTTGCTATTTTGGTTTGTGGTATGTTTGAAAGAGCAACAGTATGAGTGGAGGAACCAGTGGTGATCAACCGGGAACTAAGGAGGAATGTTTTGGGGAAGGTGGCATCGGGGTTAAGGAGGTTAGAAACGGAAAAGACCAACCGGAAATGACAACACGTGTTTCTTTTAGGGATAAAGTGGTTGGAAATGCTAGCTCAAATGCATTGAGGAATGTTGATTCTATTGACATTGATAAGTTAACCAATGTTAAGAACGGATCGGGTGATTCAGACGTTCCTTCCATTGAATTTGGGCAGGAGATTAAAAACATTTTTTCGGAACCGTACAAGGATGTCATAATCATCAAGGTTCTTGGAAAACACTTTAGCTATACGGCAATCACACACAAGCTCAAAGGGGTATGGAGAACAAAAGGTGGGTACGAAGTTCTGGATGTAGGCTTCGGGTATTTCTTAATCAAGTTTGACCTTCTTGAAGATAAGGATCACGTTCTTCTTGGTGGTCCTTGGATGATTGGAGGAAATTACATTGCCGTAAAGCCCTGGTGTTCTGAATTCCAGCCCTGTGAACAATCCTTTGGCGCAACTCTTGTTTGGATCAAGATTACAGGGTTAAACATTTGGTATTACCATGAGAAGATCATGATGCGTATATCAGCTCTTGTGGGAAAGCCAATTCGAGTGGATTTGGCAACACAATCAGCAGAAAGAGGAAAATATGCTCGTGCCTATGTTCAAATTGACCTTGGCAAGCCGGTTATTCAAAAAGTACGAGTGGATGGGTTTGAATATGATATTGAATATGAGAATTTGCACCTCCTTTGCAATAGGTGTAAGTGTTTTGGGCATGTCACAAGAGAATGTAGCGCGATGGAATCAGTGCCGATGAACAGCGATGGTGGTGATAAGGAACAGGCGAAGTTAAGTTTCTCGCGAGTGCAACCGAGTAATTCAAATTTGAGACCTTCAGAATTTGAATTCGGCAACCATGGTAACAGTGATAGCAATAAGATAAATGATGCTGCTGTGGTAAAGGGAAGCGAGGAAAAACAAGAAGTTATTTTGAAGGTAGACTCGGCGTTTTCGGATGAAAAGGAAAAGGAATGGATTGAAGTACAAAGAAAAGGAAAAAAGAAAAATGTCCCTGATCATAAGAAGCCCAACGTGAAGACGACTACTACGAAGCCTATCACTTCTGGGTTGGCGGGTCGAGTAGGTAACACCACTAATAGGTCAGCGGCCTCGGTTGGAAGATCCACAAGGGATGCAAAGAAGGTAAGCATTCTGTCTTCAGCACCTGCAACTACTACACCGGCGCCGCTACACCCACATAAGAGGCGCCGTCCACCATCGTTGCAGAATTCTCCGACGGAGAAGGAATTAGAGGTTGGAGAAGATATAGAAAAATTGGGAGGACCGGTTCAACCACTTACAGTAGAAACCATACCGAATAAGGCAACAGTCCGGCATGATGGAGGATCGACTTCATTGTCTACAGATACAGGCTTCCTCACTACTGATCAACAGAACAGTTCGGCTACGTCTTCCGCAGTCTCTAAGGCTCACATTGTTGATCAGGGCAAGGACTCAATTCAACCTTAATTCGGGGTATTCTATGTTCCAACTTTTCTGGACTTTTATGGATTGTGATACTCTAAATATTATTAGTTGGAACGTGAGAGGAGCCACGAATAGGTTGGCGAGATTGCACTGTAAGG
>JASCZI010272272.1:15269-32721 GCA_036250425.1 Stylosanthes scabra
GTGCCATTTCTTGCCACAGTTGTAGCAAGTAAGGTTCTTCCTTCCCCGAGACTTTGATCTAGCACGATTCTGACTCCCACTAGATCCACGTTCCGTCGATCTACCTCTCGCCACCGTTAAAGCTTCAGCTTGCTTTGAACCCTCCGTTTGATCATACTTATTTTTGCGCCTGCTTTATTCTTCAAGAACAGCAGTAGCAACATCATCAAATCGGAATTGACCGGTGATATTGTTGCCGGTAATATTGATGACGAGTTGATCGTACGAATCTGGCAAGATCTGGAGAAGAATTTCTACACGTTCATTTTCACTGATCTGATGCTCCATCGCTATCAGCTGTGAAAATAACATATTCAGAAGGTTGATGTGATCTGTGACTGTTGTGGATTCACTTATACGATGAGTATAGAGCCTCCTCTTGAGGAATATCTTGTTGGCCATTGACTTGACCTCGTAAAGGTTCGTGAGTGTATCCCAAATCTCCTTTGCAGTCTTCTTCTCTGAGTTGCTTGATAAAACGGAGTCTGCCACTGCCAAGTGTAAGTTGGCAACAGCATCACCGTCCATCTCCTTCCACTTGTCATTGGCAATACCCGCAGGTCTGCCTTTAATTGCATCTAAGCAATTTTCCTTCCTCAAAATTGCCTTGATCCTCAGCTTCCAAAGGGAGAAGCTGTTCCCATCGAATTTCTCGATCTTAAATTTTGCTGCCATGGTACTGACACCAACGTGCTCCTTTACAGCGGAAGATTAAGAACCTGGAGCTCTGATACCACTGTTAGGTACCAGAGTAACTAGAGCAGAATAACGCAACTAAAATTTAAGGTCGAAAAAAAGATGGAGCTTAACACAATAATTTTAACTTTGGGCAATTTTGAGAATGCTTTGACTAAGTCGTTAAATTACAAGCTCTTAATTACAAGGAGAAAATTACAACACGCACTATTATACACTCACTCTTGTGTTCCTCACACTACACCTCACACTTTTTCTTGTGCACTCACTTACTCACTCCTCACCATGCACTTGCACCACACTCCACTCACTTGATTCCTCACTTGCTCTCACTTACTTCGACACACCACACAACACACACAGCACATATATTTATATGTGCACTATGGCGGTGATCAATAGGCTTGCCATTAATATTATATTATTTTCTTAACAAAAAATCAATGAACCAAGGGCCATGCTTCACCTACTTCTAGCATCATCTTGTCTAATATCTTCGTTCAGACCACAAGACTTTTGCCACATATACTAACATATAATTATGTTGCCTCAAATAATCTTCTTCCTTTTTTGACCAATAGTGATTATACTACAACAACTTTCAATCTTATGTTCAATTTACAATCTTTAGGAGAGATAATTGATTCAAAATTTTCACAATTTAAAATAATTTAAATTATACCTCTAATCATCCAAAAGTGAATGAGAATAAATATATAAATTTGAATTTAACTAAAAACCATATATTTTAACTATTTCTTTATGAATTGCCTATATTTTAAAATAAATTATTATATTATTAAAAAATATTATCTATTATTTGGAGTATAATTTATGATGAATTAAACAATTATCACATACATTTTTTTTCCTTTATTATTTGGTCTCCTATATTCTGCATTCATTTCTTGGTTACATAACAAACATAAAATGCTCACCTTGCACAATTTATATTATGGGTTATACTAGCTGTATACTAAAATCTGCTACCAGTGCATAATATATATTGAAATACAAAATACACACTAAAAATAAGTTAAATTACATATGTATTTTATATTTTAATATGTATTATACTTAGTGACTAATTTTTGTGGCTGATTTTGATGTGTAAATATAATTGTTATATTATATTCATCTGTATTTTACTGTTTTTTATTGTTGGTATTCATCCTATTATTGTCACGAGTACCCATTCATGAATCTTTGCGGGGTTGGTAGATATTCGGTATCCATGAATATCAACCTTTACAAAAATAAAAAAAATCAATACAAGTATAATAAAATTTAGTATAATACAGTAAAATTTAATATATTAAAATACAATTAAAATATAAATTTAACAACTCACGTATATATAAAATCTCAACCATCTATTACCTATATTACTATATTAAAAAGGACTACTAGCAGCCTCTTTGATCGACAAGTGGCAGTTAGTAGTTAGATAAGTGTCAAATCAAATTAAATGACCATTGAGACCACTAGAATATTCACATAAAAATATTGACTTAAGGGATAAAATAGTCATTGTTGTTTATCTATCTATCTTATAAGATAACTTTTGATATCTCATTTCAAAAATCAAACAAAACTTTTAAGGAGGAAATTTTCCCTCTTAAAATTTTAAAAATGAAATAAAAAAAAGGAAAAAAGAGGTTAAAAAAGCAGCAAGCATTCTCTATGTCTCATCTCTCATTCTCTCTCTTCCAATGGAAGAGGAGAAAGCACGCCAGATAGGGAAGAAAAAGAAGGCAGCTATGGCAACGCCCCTTCTGCCGCCCATCACTGAAGAAGACAAGAGACAGAGAATACGCAAACAGTAACAGAGGTGGAGTGTTTGTTGATGTTGCTGCTACTGTTGGAGGAAGAGAGGTTTGGACATCTTGGAAGAAGGTGAAGGTGGTGGCTGAAGTCGCCGTTGGTGTCGTTTCTGTTGGGCCTGAAGGATGCCGTCACTGAGCTGCTACCACTACTATCGTTGTTACCATTTTTCTTTCTTCTTCTTCTTCTTCTTCTGCTCCTTGGTGTTTCTTCTTCTTATGGACTTTTTTTGAGATTAAAATTTAACATGCCATTTTGTTACATATAGCCATAGTGACTTGACACTGAAATGATTATTCTATTTGCTTCATATTTGTTGATCTCTAATTTTAATAATTATTTTCGTTGAGATTTTAGTATTAGGTCTGGAATCTTATATTCCATAAAAATTGCACTCGGCTACATGTAGCAATGGAATTATTGTTCTCTGATGTGTACGAAGTGTGCCGTTATTGATTTCTCTTTTGATGAAGTTTTACATTAGTTTTTGATCTTCTGTCTTTGGTGTGACTGTGTCAAAAATTTTCCATTTTTTCATGGCTTTCATTTTACACAATTTTTTTTCTTACCTCACTAAGATCATGGAAGTACTTGATAATTTGGTATTTCTTTCTATATGTTATGCAGGTTTTATGATTTTTTTAAAAATAACCACCTTTGATTCAAATTCTAACATCTAGGAGCAGAATCAAACTCCTCTATTTATGGGTACCAGTCAATGAAGTGCATTAAATACTTAAAGTTTGGAATGAAGAATAGAAACTACTTTATTAGAAATAAAAAGAAATTGAAATTCTGAATCAAACAACATATTCTTCTCAAAACTTTTTAGTATTTTTCAAAATAAAGAATTAAATTTTAAATGGACGAAATGAAGGAAAATAACTTGAAAACTACAAACTATAAGAGAACCAATTACACTTAAAGAACTGGAAAAAAAGAAAACAAGGTCCATGAGTAGAATCTTAAAAAACGAAAAACTAATTGAGAAATGAAAAAATGGAAGGAACCATTACTTAGGAAACTGGACTTGATAGAAGCTCAGAAAGTCGCTTGATGGATGTGAGCGTGAGCTTGTGTGTAGTGAGTGCTCTTGAGTCTAGAAATTCCAACCCTGATTCTGATGATTAACCTTGTATTTATAGATAACCTTGACCAATCTCCTTTTGCCACATGTACCATTCAGTTAGAACTGCTCCTTCTTATCTAATCTCTGAAATAAATTCCAAAAAACCGCTTCTTTAAAATTCTCTTACTTTCAAATTCCAAACGGATCTATTAAAACTAAAGCTTTAACCTAAAATGAACTAAGTCTTATTTCAATTTTTCCAAAATCGAGAAATAGATCCGGATATTCGAACTTCAGTATGATGCGCCTAAGGACTCTTCATCGAATTAAACACCTAAATACCATGTCTCGAATTTAAGATATTGGAACTTAGTCATTTCATAACATGAAAAATATTCCAAATCTTTTTCTATGATAGAGAGGCTAATGGGATTTCGATTTCGAATAACAAATTGTCCCATTGGATTGATTTATGCTGAATTTATGGAAGCAAAATAAATCCAAAAAAAAAAAAGTCATTATTTTAAAAATAATATTTTAAAATATTATTATTCCTTGAAATCCGTGATAATCATCCCTTTTCTCTTTCCCACATTCTCACATAGCGCCTTTCTCTTTCTCTTTCAAATCATAATTGTCAACCTTTCACATTCTAGAACACGCTATAAAAACCCAAATTTCCACAAATTAAAAGTTTTTTACTCTCTTCAACAGAAATCTTCACCATTTCTACCTTTCTTCAATTCTTCTACAAAGGTCAAACAAATAATTTTATTGCAATCTCTTCAGCTTCTTCCTCATAAGGTAATTCTGCACCTTCTAAAGTTTAATTACATTACAATCTTTTATTTCCTACTCATTTCTGGGCTTGCTTGGACTTCTTCAAGAGTTAATTTTGTAACGTATCAAGATTTAATTACATTGCCACCCTTTTATTTCTTACTTGTTTCTGGGTTAATATTTCAATATGCTTTTAGCTTCTTCAATGGTGGAAAGTTCTCATAACAAAGAGAGAGAAAAAACCACAGAAACAGCAACAAAATTTTCTTTGAAGATCACAGCCGTGATTATGATACTATTATTGAAGATCATGAAGACGCATTTAATTCCAAGGAAATTCTATCCCCTTTTGCTATTAAGATGAAACTTACTGCTTCATGAGCCCTTTTCTTCAAAAAACAGAAATTGAGAAGATTAAATCTTTCTTTCCATCTTTTGATCAATATGAGCTCTTAATAAAGAAAGATATGGTGATTGCTCCTTTTGACTCAAGTACTCGATTTCGAAATGATCCGAAACTCGGATAGAAAAAAGCAAGTTTTATTTCTTGGATTGAGCGCTTGGAACCAACATATGGGTCTCATTGGAAGTCAAAAAGAATTTATGACTTAATCCAACTTTCAAAATACAACTTGTCTATTAATCACTGGATGGTTGGGGTTATGCTATATTTTTGGAATCGAACCACGAATTGTATGCATTTACCTTATGGTATGGTCGGTCCAACTCTTTTCGAAGTCGCTACCATAATAGGTTTATCTCACACATGTCACACCATTACTTATGATTTAAAACCTGAAAATCCTATTGAAATTGAATTTAAATCAGGTTGCGGAGATTTTATATCTCTACACATGGAAAAGTTAGGCACCAATGTCATTGATAAAGAACATGTTGCTTTCTTGACTTATTGGCTAAATGCAGTGGTTTTTTGCTCGAGAAGTCTTTCGGTGAAGAAATCTTATGTTCCTTTAGCTACCTTGATCCATGAATCTAAATCAAGATTTTGTCTCGCTAAACTCCTTATGGGAAATTTATATGAGGAACTTGGATTGATGGTTGAACAACTTCGAAAAGGCACTACAACACTCAAACTTGGTGGGTATGGTTAGCTCAACTATGGATGAATGCTATATTCGAGAATTTTATGGTGCTAAGCAAAGATCAAGTCCCAATAAAACTTCCAATTGAGGGGTTTCGATTAGCAAATCTCAAACCAGACTTTCTAAAGAATGGTGAAACTATTGATCAGTTCTGGTTTGTCTTCAGGAAACTTTACAAAGCCAGAAACTTCGATAGGGGTGAACTCAATTTTGCTCCGTTTGCTAATCGACAAATTGGCCATAATTGGTTTCGACAAGAAGGAGTTAAAATGGTGAAGGTAAAGAGGATGCTCAAAGAATTGTTGATGGTTATTGGTCGAATTTCCTCTCAGTGCAGATCTTCCCAATCGGTTTTCCTCAAAACATCAGAGATCGATTCAAAGTCGCACTACATTCTCCTCATTTCATGGCTAGACAAATGGGTTTTCCCAAGCCATTTTAGCTCCTTATTCTTTAGATGAAAGAGATCAGGTTTGTCATCTGACTTCTATGAAGGAAATAGAATCGATTGTTGCTAGAAAAAAAAGAAGCTCTTCGATGTTATAAGCCAACCGATTGCAAATCAAGTAATTTTGTCACCCGAAGTCATATCAAATGGTGGGATGCTTATTATAAGAAATTCAACAGAACCTTAAAACAAATCAATCAGGGAATACAAAGAACATGCGATGCTATTTCTGCAGCTGAAAAAATAACACAAAAGCGAAAAGTTGAACCCTCAAAACAAACATCAAAAAGAGCAAAAGGATCTTCAAAAGCTTTTTCTGCAGCTTCAAATCCGATCCTAAAGAGGTATCAATTGTTTCGATTTAAATTTTTATTATGTCTTAAATTTATAATCTTAATCCCTATTATATATATAGGATTTACCTCAAAAATAAGTTTCTTCTTCAACAAGACTTCCAACAATCGAAGGTTCTCAACAGAATTCAGATGCTTCACCTAAAGAAGTATCTTCGAGATCAAAAGAAAATTCCCAACCAAAAATGTATAATTTTCTATAAAGTCAAACATCTATATTATGAATAGAATTTTTAATAATCAAAGTGTTTACGCTTTCCTTTATCAGAATTATGCAAGTCTCCTAATTACGGGTCAAGTTCATCAATAAGTGAATGAGAAGATTCATTCCCCTTCTGATATCCATGAAGAATCTCCGATTTCATCTTCCAAAGGGTATTCACCATCTCCATAATATGTGAGAAATTTTCCCCCAAAATAAAGATTTATGCATTTATTGATCAAGATGCAACAACTAAAATCACAAGTGCTCTGAGGCTGGAAATGATTCTCTTGTATTACATCGATATTCTAAAGAACTTGAAACTAAAAATGCCCAAATCATCTTGAAATCAAAGAAACTTACATCACAAGTCCCGATAGTGATCGAAGATGATTCAGATTTGGAAGACTTGGTAAAGGTTATCTCTGAAACCAAAGTTGGAAGTGAGCAAGGTTTGCCCCTTTTGGAAGCTAAATTTGTTCAAGGGAAACCAACGACTCTTGTTTCCAAAAAATCTGCTGAAATAGCTAGAATAAGGCTTGAATCCACAACAAATAAATTACTTACAAGTGCAGCTGAGAAGATGATTCAGCTCTTGGGTCATTCGATTTATGAAATTCAAGACAATGAAGAGTTAACTTTCGAGCTAACTAGAATCTCAAGTTGTCTTGTTGAGAATCAATTCCCTCAAGAATATAAAGAAAAAGTGAAGTTCTTCAATGTCATTTTCAGTAATTTGATCAGAACTCGAGACATGCATAATAATATCAAAAATGAAACTGCGAATGTAAAACATCATCGTGACCATAAACCAATTTGTAAGGTGTAGGTTTAGTTGCTTCTCGAGGTGAATTTCGATAAGCCCATAAAACTTGACTTACAGTGTCATGCCAATTTCGAGGTCTTGAACCAATATGCTTTTTTATCAAATTAATTAAAATTTTATTGGCTGCCTCGACTTGTCTGTTAGCTTGAGCATAATATGGTGTAGAAGATATCAACTTAATGTTTCGAGATTGCATATAATTTACAATCCTTCTCCCTCTAAACATTGTCCCTTGATCTGTTGTAATACTTCGTGAACTTCCAAATCGATGAATAATATGCTCTTCAATAAAATCAATTATCTCATTTTGAGTAACTTCAATTAGGGGTATAGCCTCGGCCCACTTTGTGAAATAGTCAATTGCAACTAAAATAATTTTGTGCCCTTTCGAAGAGGGTGGATGAATCATTCCAATGAGATCTAAAGCCCATCCTCGAAAAAGGCCAAGGTTTGACAATCGAATGAAGTTCTGAGGCTAGAACTTGTTGAATAACTCCATGTTTTTGACGTTCTTGACATGGCTTCGCATAATTAATACAATCTTGTACCATTTTGGGCCAAAAGACTCGATTTCTTCTAAGTACCCATTTCATCCTTTCACCATCTTGATGAGCATCACATATGCCCTCATGTATTTCGCCTAAAGCAATAGAAGCTTCATCATCTCTCAAGCATCTCATAATATTCCCATCAAGAGATTTTTTTATATAATTCATCACCTAAAATTATATAATTCATAGAAAGTAATTTTATTTTTTGAGACGCAGATGAATCAAGATTCAATAAATATTTGGTAATTATTTTCTCCAATAATTATTATCCCAATCTTGTATAGACATAACCTCTCTTTCATTTATAGGAACTAAAATCTGTTCAATAGTCGAATATTATTTTAGAACATTTGGTGATACGTTATATTTGGATGCAATTTGAGCTAATTCATTTGCTTCCTCATTAAGAATTCTAGGAATATGCCTTAAAGACACTTGTCAAAATGACACTAAAAACTCCCAAACGACATTTAAATAATCCTGTAAGATATCATTTGTACACTTAAATTCTCTCGAAACTTGTTTCAAAATCAATTGAGAATCTCCTAAAATTTCCACATCCCGTACTCCTTTTTGGATCAAAATCTTGAGTCTATAATAAATGCTTCATATTCAGCAACCTTATTCAAATAAGGATATTTCAATTCAAAGAGGAATTTTAGAGGTTTATCATCGGGAGAAATTATCAAAATTCCTACTCCTACTCCATCTTTATGTTTAGAACCATCAAAGTATAATTTCTATGGTTTAACTTCAATATAATTTGCCCCCTGGTCATTGGTATTTTAGCTAGACTGAATTAGAAAATCAGCAATGACCTGACCTTTTATAGCCTTTCCAGGAATGTATTATAAATCAAATTCAGTCAAAGCTAACATCCACTTGCCAATTCGACCTCTAAGAATAGGATAAGAAAGCATGTACTTAATCAAATCAGCCTGAGAAATAACTTGAACAATTTTTGCCACCATGTAACACTTTTAGTACATGCATAATACAACAATAAACATAAACGTTCAACATGACTATATTGAGACTTAATATTCGCCAAATTTATCCTCTTGTTGCAAGCATACATCCAATTGTAGAATCGGAAGCTGCAATGTATAACTTTAAAGGGACATGATTTCGATTAGTAGCCATTATAGGAGCATGAATTAAATATTCCTTGATACCATCGAAGGCTTTTTTATGCTCAGTAGCCCAAATGAATTATGATTCTCTTTTAAGTTTCACCGAAGGAAAAAACACTCTAGTTTTTCCAGATAAATTTGAAATGAACCTCCTCAAAAAGTTTACTTTACCCAAAAAGGATTGAACCTCTTTTTAGATTTTGGATGTGGTAAATCAATAATAGCTTTGGTTTTATTTTGATCAATAGCAATCCCTTTCTTATGAACAACAAAACATAGAAAATTTCCGGTAGAGACTCCAAAAGCACATTTCAAAGGATTCATTTTTAAACCTTTATGTCGCATGGTTTCAAAAGCTTTACTTAGGTGATCAAAATGTTGATCAATTGATATCGATTTTACCACTACGTCATCGATGTAAATTTCCATAAATTTTTCAATGAATTCATGAAAGATAGTATTCATAGCCCATTGATCAGTTGCTCCAGCATTTTTTAAATAAAAAGGCATCATAATCCACTCATAAGTACCAAGAGCTCCAAGGCAACGAAATGATGTTTTTGAAATATCCTCCTCGGCAATAAATATTTGATTATATCCCAAGTATCCATCCATAAAACTTAAAATTTCATTTCCAGCCGCAGAATCGACTAACATATCGGCAACATGCATATGATATTCATCTTTCGGAGTTGCATTATTCAAATCTCGAAAATCAATACAAACTCTCAATTTTCCGTTTTTCTTCATAACTGGTACAATATTTGATACCCAATCTACATAACGAGCGGTTCGAATAAATTTAGCTTTAAGTAATCTTTCAATTTCCTCTTTGATTTTGATGTGTATATCATGTGCAAATCGATGAGGAGCTTGCTTTATAGGTCAAAAATTGGGCTTTAGAAGTAATCGATGTTCAACCAATGATCGATCTAAACCAGGCATTTCATCATAGTCTCATGCAAAACAATCTTTAAATCCTTTCAATAAATTGATTAATCGAGATCAAAAATCAGAAGAAATGTTTTTACTGATATAAGTTGGCTTTGCATTTTCCTCAGTACCCAAATTTATTTCTTCTAATGGATCTTGAGATTCAAATACCTTAACATTGGGAATATCATCTATACTACTCTTTTCAAACTCTAGAGGCTCGAGATCGTAGATGCAATCTAAAGATAGATGAGATTTTTCTGAACACACTGATATATTATCACTATTTTCAATCGAAGAAGTCTTCTGAGTACATACTTCATTATCCGAAGATACACCTTCTTCGAGAGAAGTAACTAAACTAGAATTCAAAAAACATGTTGCAGAATTTAAAAATCTATTCGAATATTCTTGAGAAGAAAATCCAATCCTAGGAATTGAAATAAATGTTGCAGAAAATCCAATCCTAGGAATTGAATCAATCTCAAAAGATGATCCATATCTAGAAGGTAAAGAACATGTAACAGGAAATAAACTACCTAAATAAGCATTTAAAGTATCACAATAGTCCGAAATCGAAGAATCTAACTTTAAATCAGGAAACCTATCTTCTTGAACCATTTTTCTTCAATCAATATTACTCTGTGGATTGGATTTTTGATGAAGTAGTCAGAAGCACCAAGTTCAACCCTCGACTAGTCATAAAGCATCCTTCACAGTTGTGAGGGCTTAACTCATGAGCAACTTCAATTGACTTGATATCATCATTATAAACCTTGAAGTCAACATGCATCTGCTCCATATACAAACTATCATCAGCAAGAATTCGATCAACAGTTCCATTTTCATTCCAAAGTAAAAGACACTGATGCACAGTAGAAGGTACTGCTCCGATCCCATGAATCCAATCCCTTCTAAGAAGAGCATTATAACTTGCTCGAGAAGGAACAACTACAAGCATAGTTTTGCGTTTGGTAAATCCAACTTGGACATTCAACATTATCAATCCTTTAGCAGGAGTAGATTGCCCTGAGAAATCAGTAACAACAATATTGGTGGGCAATAAATCATTCTTATTTTTGTTGAATCGAGATAACATTCTTTCAGGAAGAAGACTAATCACAGCTCCTCCATCAACAAGGACTCTATTTAGAATAACCCCATTAAAAAAAGCTTTTATGCGAAGAGGCCTAAGATGAGCTTTATCTTCCTCAGTAGGCTCAATGAAGACTGCTTCCCTCGCATTGGACATTAGAGGAAATCTTCTCCTAGATTAGGATCATAATAGTCTCCATCAAGACTTTCTTGAGAACTATTAGCATATTCAGCAGACAGAATCGAAACTATACTAATCATTTCATCTTCTTCCACAAATTCATCATCATAAAGATCATCACCACAATCTTCATTCATAGGTTCAAAAAGAGGAAATTTATTATTGGTGGTTACTTCTTTCCCTTTTTCTTGAGAAGTAGGAAAAACCACTCGATTCAGAGCTGATGGTTTTTCCCCCTTGTCTAGAACCTCAGATGGGCTATTTTCCATAATTGGAGGATTCCTAGTTAAACTTCGATGAGGACAGAATCGAGCCCAACCCCAATTTGGACCGAATCGACCATTAAACCTTCCTCGACCACGAGCTCGACCTCTACGACCTCTGAAATTACATCGAGTCCGATACTCATTATATTCTCTAATTTCTCTATCTTGATTTTTTGAACTTCTCGCATCCACCGCATAGCAATGGGAAAATCAGAATTTACCTGAGCATTCATTGAACTTGAGGCCTCAGTCCTTCGAGGTCCATATCTTTGTCTAACCTGCTCTTCTTTATGAGCAAGCTCTTTTTTCATTTTTTCCTTCTCAAAAGAGCTGCAGCCTTAGCATCAAAAACAACATTACACCTTGAGCAACGATACACATCTCAATCTTTAAGCTTCTGTTACATTAAAAAATCCAATAAACCTTCACCAACTCCAAGAAACACTTGTCGAATATTTTTTTCGAAATCACCAAGAGATGTATCGAACTCAAACGAAGCAAATCCAACCATGTTTACCCCAAAACAGCAGGGTTCCACATAACTCGAATTAACTTCAAAAGGATCACTATCAAATTTCATTTCAGGTTTTGACTCTTCAAATTTTAATCTTCCTTGCATAATAGCTTCCTGAAAGTCCCTGAAGCGCACACAATTATTAGTCGAATAACTAAAAGATTGATGAAATTTACAAAAGGCTTCCCTTTGATTTGCTTTGCAGATATAAACTTCTTTCCATCAAGAATAACTAATTGCTTATCTTTTAATAACACATCAAAGATTTGTTCCGATTTTGTAATATCGAAACTATATCTTTTGTTTCCTTTAAAATCAGAATTCTTTTCGAAACCTGCAAGCTTTTTTAAAGAAGGGAAAACATAAGGATGACCCTTTTTCCATTTTGCTACATCAACTTCAAAATTTTCATTTTCAGACTCATTACTCGATTCGACAGCCTCCACATATGATACTTCTTCTTTTTTAATAAAAGGTTTATAATGTGAAAATGTTTTATTTTTCTTCAAATCTCTTTTCTCTTTTTGTAAAAGCTCAATCTGTCGAACTCTCTCAGTTAAATGGATCAAATAAGGAATATGAACATTAACCAACTTTCGACAAATATCAAATCCTAAACCCATAATAGCCATTTTTACTATTTCAGATTCTGGAATAGTAACATAACATTTATTCCTCGCATTTTTAAATCGAATCATAAAATCATCAATTGTTTCCTCTTCTTGTCTTTTAATGGCAAACAAATCAGTCGAATTAACTTTTAATTCTCCTCTATAAAACTGACTATGAAAAGTAGTTTCCAATTGATTCCAATTTTTTAATGGAATTCGGCCTTAAATTGGAAAACCATGTGAAAGCATTCTTCGTTAGAGAAGAAGGGTAAATATTCATTTTCAAATTTTCATCATTTGCAAGATTTCCTAACTCAACTAAGTATTGAGCTATATGCTCGACAGTAGATTAACCACTCTCCCCAGAAAATTTAGTAACAATTTTAGGATTTTTAATACCTCTAGGGATTTCAGCTACTTGTACACCTTGAGGAAATGCAGATGCAAAATGTGGTCGATCAAGAAAACCAACATTTATACCTACTCGATTTAAAACATTTTCGACCAACCTAGTCATATTATACTGATCAATTCTGTTTGCTTTTCTAACTTCGTGTAAAACATGATCAGCATTTTGTCCTCTTTGAACAATTCGAACAGGACCACCACCATCATGATTTTCATTATGAACTTCATTATTTTTAGTATTTTGATTTCCTAAATTTTCATCGAAACCAACCAATTGAGCCAGTCTTTAAACTTGTCTTGCTAAATAGTCATATTTAGTATTAGTATCAGCTACAATCGGATTCAAAATAGTAGTCATATTTTGAGATAATAAATTAACTAAATCAAGATGACTTTCATCAATTAATTATCTAAGAATTTGAATCGAAACACCAGAATTTGAAGATGAGGCTCCAATACTTCAACTACCTTCAGGAAAAAAATGATTATTGGAATTTGGCATAGAACCAAATTGATATGCAGAATTTGAATTTCCAAAATTTGAATGCATAACTGTTGGATTAAATTAGGAGGCATTCCATAAGGAGGCCAACTAGAATTAACCGGTGGATTAAATGGTGGTTGCACAATTCTAGGACGTGGACCACGACTATTACCTCCTGAAATGGTGGTTGTATTACCGTTACCATTGCCATTGTTTCCAGAATCTCGCCTAATATTTTCAACATGAGAAGAATTTTGCGCAGAAGTTTTGAGGATTGTTTACAACTGATCCTGATGAATCAGATTCAACATTTGAATTTGAATTTGACATTTGTAAAACTCGTCCACTACACAGATGCATGCATTTCTTAAACAAAATCAAACAACTTCAAAATTTAAAGTTCTTTAAATGAAATTCAAATTTTCATGCAAACTTCAAACAAACAAATTCATCTTTATGATTTTCTTCAAACAAAATTCAGTTTTGACACTTTTCATTACAACTGTCCCACTAGGCGTGCCAATTTGTTATGCAGGTTTTATGTTTTTTTTTTTTAAAAAATAACCACCTTTGATTCAAATTCTAATATCTAGGAGAAAAATCAAACTCCTCTATTTATAGGTACCAGTTAATGAAGTGCATCAAATACTTAAAGTTTGGAATGAATAATAGAAACTACTTTATTGGAAATAAAAAGAAATTAAAATTCTGGAACAAACAACATACACTTCTCAGAATTTCTAAGTATTTTTCAAAATAAAGAACTAAATTTTAAATGGACGAAATGAAGGAAAATAACTTGAAAACTACAAACTATAAGAGAACCAATTACACTTAAAGAACTGGAAAAAAAAAAAGAAAACAAGATCCATGAGCAGAATCTTAAAAAACAAAAAATTAATTGAGAAAGGAAGAAATGGAAGAAATCACTACTCAGAAAACTAGACTTGACAGAAACTCAGAAAGTCGCTTGATGGATGTGAGTTTGTGTGTAGTGAGTGCTCTTGAGTGTTGAAATTCCAACCCTGATTCTGATGATTAACCTTGTATTTATAGATAACCCTGACCAATCTCCTTTTGCCACGTGTACCATTTAGTTAGAACTGCTGGTTGTAACATCCCGATTTTCAGTACGTCGACGCTACCTACGATCGGGACGTCACATTACTTCCTAATCTTAATCTTCAGCTTCTTTAACTAATCAAGTTACATATGAGCCTGTCAATATAAGTTGAATCGTCATGCATTCAGAAAGTATAAACACTAAATAATCTTCGTTAATGACTAACGAGTCGGGATCGGGTGTATGCGTGATGAGCGAATTCTTTTCAAATCAAACTTAATAAACAAGAACTCGTGTCACTCCGAGAAATGAATCGGATCAAGTAGTACCCCAAAAGAGTGGGATATCGTTCCCAACGAGGAGAAGGGCAATAACCAATATTTCCAACAATTGTTCCTTTAAGTAGATCAAATAATAATGATGCAACACTTAGCAAAACTAAAGAAACAAACAAAGAATCACAATTATCATGCAAAAGAATGCAAGAATGTTACTAACAATAACATACAACTATGATTATGCAAATATCACAAACAAGAACTTAGAAAGTGAAAACAAGATCAAGAAAGATTCAAATAAACCAAACAAGATTAAGGGATAGGAGATACTCATAAACACAACTTCATAATCCAACATCAACAAATAATTTTCTGCAAGTAAGATCTACAACAATTCACCATGAATCCTAGAATAACTAAATCCTAATCTCTTAGCAATCTAGTTTCTCTTCAACCTACTTGATCATCAATCTCTTGACTAACCAAACAAGCAAAAAGATAATGCACACATCCTGATTTAAACCTCTAACAACAAACAAGATCCATGGAAAGAATTAATATGTCACATATTCAATCACATGAAAACCTCATACAATCATCAAAGATTCTAATGCATATCAAATCACATGCCTGTCTCTAGGTCACATAAAGAAACATGGAATGATTCTTGGATATGTTTGAATGCCTATTTTCTCAAACTTAGCAATTCAAACTTGTAAAGATCTTAATTGATCAAACCCTCAAAGGTCATAACAAAGAACCAAACAAGAAACAAATCAATCATCTATGTGATAAAAATTCAGATTCATATAACGGCACATATATTCAAATACATCATCTCTAATGCAAAGAAAACATATGAAAGATCATTCTTGAACTAGTTTATGCTATCAAGATCAATGCAAGACCAAATTTCATGTCACTTATTCAATCATACATCAATAAAGACAATGCATATACCATTGATGCGTATGCATCGTTCATGATTCTAAGCCCTAGTTTCCTATGTTTTAAGTAGAAATCTAGCTTAATATTCAAGTAAATTAGTTCAATTCTTCATAAATTACCATCTTGAGTATTTTGTTATGGTTTTGCAGGAATGACAAAGAAAAAAAAATTTAGGAAGAGAAAATAAAGAAACAGAAAAAGAAATAGAAAAACAGAAGAAGAAACAGAGGAGGAAGTATACAACAAACAGAGAAAACAGAAGCCAAGAGCTTCCCTTGGTTAGCATAGGTCACGTTTGGACCAAGTTACAACATGGTCCAAACGTGACACCCATTGGAAAGAAAGAAGCTCAACACACCAAGCCTAGGTCACGTTTGAGTCACGTTTTGTCCTAGCCAAAATGTGACCAAAACGTGATGGACACCAAGGGAAGAACAAGCTCACGTTTTGGCCACGTTACAACGTGGTCCAAACGTGAGCTATGCAAAGGGAGCCCAAGCCTAGCAACTACACCATCAAGTCACGTTTGGACCACGCCTCAACATGGTCCAAACATGACTCATGACTTGCTCACCACCTAGGGCTCACGTTTTTGCCACGTTACAACATGGTTAAAACGTGAGCCACCCAAAACTTCAACAAGGTTCACCCATGCTCCCCTAAATCATGTTTTCTCCACGCCTCAACATGACCCAAACTTGACACCAATCAAGCAAGAAACAAGTGGAGCAAGGCCAAGCCAACTTAGGCTCACGTTTGAGCCACGTTACAACGTGGTCCAAACGTGAGCCATGCATCCATCTCCCTAGCTTGGCAGCACTTCCACCATGTCACGTTTGTTCCACGCCTCAACTTGGTCCAAACGTGACACCAAAAAGCCAAACCACACATGGCTCACGTTTTTGGCCATGTTAAGACGTGGTCCAAACGTGAGCTAACCAAGGCTCACCCAAATCTACCAACTTCACCATCACTTCACATATGTCCCACGCCTCAACATGGTTTAAGCATAACCCATAATTAGCTCAGCAACCAAGGTTCATGTTGTGAGCCACTTTCCATGCAATTGTGAGCTGGCAATGATGAGCTTTCTCCTAGCTGGCCTCAGACACCACACCTCACCAGCCCATACCCTCGTTGCTTTACACCACACACCCTTGCTTCTCCTGCTGAACAACAAAGCATGTCTTTTCTTTACAACCACCCCATGCCTTTTGCTTTACAACTAAAAATTGCCAGCCTATACCTTGCTTTACAACGAGACACCACCAGCACATGTCCGAAGAGTGTGAATTGTTTTCTTATAAATACCATAGCAAGCTACAGAAAAAAAAAAACACTACACAATTTTTACACACACGGGGAGTTAGTCTTTCTTTTTACGTTGGATTCCAAAGGGGGATCCCCATGATCCCCATTTTCATATTCTGTTGGTTAGAATTTAGGTTTCAAATATATTTTCCTTGTCTTCCTTTTACGTCCTTTTCTTTCTTTTACGTCCAGTAAGTTGAGTGTTCATGTATTCTTTTGAGTTTTCTGTTAGGTTGTTCCATATCATGGGCAACTAACATTTTAAGAGCTAGGGATGAGGAGCTCTGTTCATCCCAGCATCTTTGATTAATTCGATGTTTCTTTTCCTCAATTGCA
>JASCZI010272273.1:8865-19726 GCA_036250425.1 Stylosanthes scabra
TTACTTCGCCAACTTTCCAAGCTTGAACTTGTACCTGAATAGCCTGAATATATATACGGAATGAGAATCTCCAACCCATGCATTCTCAGTACGGACAAAGCGTCAAAACTACAAGAAATAATCTAGCAGGACCACACGAGGCAATCCTACTCGTCACTCGGGTTTTCTCATGTTTAACCTCACTGAACGTAGCATGCAACTCTCAGCAACCCAACCCCCTATTCTACACTTGTGGCAATCAGACCGCATTGGTATTATTTATTACCTTCCCTTGCCGGGTATCTCTACCTCTACATCATTTTAATCTCTTCTAGCATGTCTAGTTCTTTACACATACTCATATCCATCTCTTATCTCTTCAAATCCACACACACACGCACAAGCAGTCACACATTCATACAAACACACAAACACATAATTCAAATAGCAATTACAAGCAATATAAACAAGTAGGCACACCCAAGCAATGTCACACAAATGCACATGATGCATACCTGTCCCTACGGCCAATGAGCTCATTAAGTCGGTTATAAGGCCAACCCGACCTGGTCCGGTAGCTAACCAATGGACCGTCTCTCTGATCATACCCAGGAGGAAAACAGGAAGGCAATCCAAACCTTCCACCATCTCTCTGGAGGCGAACTTCACTTTCCCAGGAGGATAAACAGATAAGGGGATCACTCATACCTTCTCACCGTCTCTCTGGGGTCGCACTTTAATCATAGGAGGAAAACATAGCTAAGGGGCCTCTTGCCACCTCCTCCCATCTCTCTAGAACTCAGAGGGAATCATTCACACCACCAGGAGGAAAACAGGGCTAAGGCATCTCACCTTCCCACCATCTCACTGGGGTCTCATCATAATCATCAATCATCATGTCAATCATCATCATCTTACTCATTATCTTCCGTTAAAGTTCATCTATCATCTTTAGTTACCATGCATGAGATGTTAACTAGGTGTAAGGAGTAGTGAGTAAATCATTACTTTGATAACTATCTTGAAAAACAATGGTTTCAGGGTTAGAATCGACTCTGCCTTGAGGTGAATCGATTCTATACCATCAATACTACAAAATCACGGTTCTGTTTCAAAAGGAATCGATTCTACAAGTTTAGAATCGACTCTGCGGCATCCTGAATCGACTCTAAGCATTGAGAATCGATTCTAAAACTTAAATTTTGCTTCATACATGATTAGAATCGATTCCCTACCTTAAAAACCTTTAAAAATCATTTCTGGGTCGAAACGAATCGACTTTGGATACTTAGAATCAATTCAAGAACTTTCGAAACACGTTTTGTAGCCCCTGGACAATTTCGAATCGATTCTGCGGAAAATCGAGTCGATTCTCTGGGCAGAAACAGCTTTGACAGCATTTTCAAAATTTTCGCCCAAATTCAAAACGTCATAACTTTTTACTCAAAACTCCAAATCCGTTCGTTCCAAAGCCATTTGAAAGATTATTAAACAATCTTTAAAACTATATAAGATTCTTACATTTCTTCAAAAAAGAATGCAACTTAGGGCTCCCCAAAGTTAGCCAAAAACCAGTTTTTACCAAAAATCAGAAAATGCCATTTTCTCCTTCAAAGTCCTTTCAAACCATTTCTAAACCTTTTAAAACACTTCAAAATCATACAATTCAATCAAGCCAATAAAATCAACCACTCTTTGACACAAAACCATCAAATGTTACACATCTCATGCATGGATAATTTATCATCATTCTCATCATCATATTAACATGATTATCTTCATCATCATTATTCATCACAATCATCATGCCTCATAATCCATACAACAAAAACAACCATCATCATTCACATATCACATTCAATAATTCACAGCACATATCTCATACAAGTCATCATTTTCCCTAGCTTTCTCTCATTGTATTTCAATAATAGCTTATCCTAGGTGTTTATACTAGATTAAATGTTGTAGTAATGAATCTAAATCCATAGCTGGACGCCAAGCTCAATGCATACACATGATTTCCTTCGCGCCATCGAGCATCCAAGCACATTCATCCTATGTTCTTAGCCCCCGTTAGCCACACCAACCTCCAATTCACCAACAATTGACATCTACCATTCACAAAATAAGCACACAAACAACAAACACCACTCAATCACCACACAATCTCTAACTAAACCAAAGACTAGGGTTGGAAACGTCTCACCGAAAATATCTCAGCTCATGAGCTTTGATTATCATGCTCAAAAGCATGCTAGATCATCTCCTAAATTATAAAACTCGAAAACATGCATGGTGGTTAAACCAAATTTTCGAGCAGAACACTAAAACTTAGAAATGAGATAGAGAACGAAATACCCACTTGTTGCATAGGATGGATGCGAAGAGGACGTCGAGAGCTTCACGTAGCCACAAACCGTGCGTCAATCGGAGCTCTGAATTAAAAGTTATCGCGTCCGGAAGTTGGCGCGAGTGGTGAAAGAATTGATTCGAACCAGTTCTTGAATCAATTCTCCACCAGCTCTCTCTCTTTTTCTTTCTCTCTTCCGTGAATGAAGAGGAAGAATGAATAGGATTAGGGGCCTTGCCCTCTTTTTGTATATCATTCGCATTAATGACGTTCTCGTAATTTCGCGGTTTGCTCCGTTCCGGGCCAAACCTTTAGCAAAGGTGTTCGTACTCACGTTCTAAATATTTTTGTGAGCACTTCCATGTACTCAATTCCATTTTATTTCATACCCGACGGTGCTAAGCCGGTACTGTCATCTTAGCTGACAGTACAGGGTTTACATATGTGACATCCCAAATTTTAGAGATCTAATGTAATACCTTTCAATATTGCCTAATTGCAGTTTGACCCCAAGATTCCACCTAATCCTAATTCCTACCCCATTATGGGTAACTCTACTATGCATCCCCTCACTTAAACTCCACCTACACTTAACCCTAATTCCATCTAACTCTACACCCACATAACTTCATCAGCCGCCTAACTCACAACAACACAAAAACTCATCTCTCATCACAATAGCAAAACACAACAACAACACACACCAACGCCAAAACCCTAACACACACACGGTCCATAAAGAAAACAGAAGAGAGAAAGGAGAAACGGTGCTGGCGGCACCCACCTCCACAAATATCTATTATGTTTACTCAATACTTATTATTTTTAAGAAATTACAGTCAAAATAGAGTAGTCAATTGTAATAAATTGTAAACACAATTTAAATCATAAAAGAATTTAAAAGGTTGACTAAATTATTATAAATTGTATTAATGTTTTTCAGAAAATGAAATTTGGTTATTAAAACACATATTCACCACCGCTATATATATACTCAGACTCTGATAAGTAGTAACAATACACTGATCTAAATCAATAGTATACATAATAATATCTCTGTTTTTCTTATTGTAGTTGTGTGTTAATGATATAAATTTAAACCTCTAATTTCTTTATAGAACAATATAATTGCCATTCAAATTAAATCGTTTTTGAAAAAGTATTCTTATATCCTTAATGTTAGGGATAAATTTTTAAATTGTTCTTAATGTTTTAAACGTGTCACTTATATTCTTAACGTTTAAAATTGTACCAATGTTAACTCTGTTAAAGAAAGATATAACGAGAATGCACGTATTGAACCTAAAAATCCATTGGAGTAAACTATTCTCATGTTACTATTAAAGAAACATAATTAACAGAATTGACCAAGTCACATTTCTTACTTTATTCTATGTTATGTCGCCACTTTTTAAGGTTTGTATCAAACTCTCATTTGCATTACTGCTTTATGCTTTATTACAACATAAGTAATATTGAAAATTCAATTCAATTCTTCTTGTTTTCAACAACATAAGATATTTACCTGCGTACAAGGGAGAGATATTTCTTTAGATTATACAAATACACCACGTAATGAAAAATCAAAGCTTGGCAATTTACTTAAATTTTTATATTGAAATTTTAGGATCTTTGGCGAATTAGACATTGAATGCTAATTTGGAAAATTAATTGATGACTCTGAACTTCAAAATAGATTATTTGCATTTCATGCTTTTAAAATTTAGGTCATTTAAATCTAAATCACACTCATTTAAATTCAACCAAGCTCAACTAAACTATAAAATAAGTTCAAATCAGTATGATTCAAATCACAATAATTTGAATAAAACAAAATTAGATTGAAAAATAAAAATCAAATTAAACATACCTTCAAAATTACATATAACAGTGAGCACAAGACAATACACTGTTAAAAAGGGGTGAAAGTTTCAATAGTAAAAAATATACTATGAAACCTCCTTTGCAATTGATTATATCTGGTAAAGGATTAGAATTAAATTTTAGTATTGTACTATCTAAAGACTCAAAAAGAGAGAAGAGGTAAAAATTTTTCAAATAATCAATGGTAGTATTAACATAATCATGTTTAATGATATATCTCAATTATAAATTTATGATAAATTTTAACATTAAATAAAATATTATGGATAATTTTGAAAAGAGTAATGCTAGGAAGCCAACATTAGCGAGCCCATAGGAAGCCCATGAGCATAATTAGAGAAATAATGGATGGTAAAACAAGAAAGAGAAAAGAAGAAAAATTAATATTGGCTCTCTATGAACTCCCTAATGTTGGCTCCCAAAACTTTCTCTTTTGAAAATTTTCGAAAACGTTAGGAGATAAAAATTATATTTTATCCTATAAAAAGTTATACAGAACAATATATAATTTGGTCTACATAAGTTATTCCGATTGCAAAATCGATCATTATTTCGAAACTTTTTTTATATTGATAGGATGAAAAAAAGACTACTAAAAAAAAGGTGAGATTTCAATTAGAATATAAACACCTACATACACCACCAACTCATGCGCACGCACACATGTTTCAAAGATTTTAAAGTATCTCTTTTGATACTTGCTAGAAATAAATTAGTTTAAAATTGAAATTTGTATTAAAAATGATAGATAAAATAAAAATATCGCATTTTAAGGAGATTATCTCATCTAGATAAAAAAAAATTAATTAAATTTTGTAACTTGTATAATATTTTAGCAAAATAATTAACAATAATATAAAATATAAATTGAACACAGAGCAAAAATTGTAGCGGAAAATATCATGTTTAATCTCAAATTATCATTTATCACATATGCACAAATGATGATGTAAGACTCTGCACCAAAAGTAAAAGTTAAATAAAAACAAACTTTAGGGATTCTCTAATAAATAGTGAGTTTAATGCATAATTAATGAATTAAAATATTTTATACAATCATTCAATTACTTTCAGCTATTTTAAATAATTTAGTATTAAAATAATAAATATCGTGAATCACTTATTATTGAATATAGTAGTACATTAGTTCTTTAAGTTAGTATATACAGCACATTTTTTCACAACCACCATAATTGCAATACCATTAATAACACAATAGAAATCATAAATAAATTTATGAAAGGTTGACTAAATTATTAAGTATTAGTATTTGTCAGAAAATGAGATATGCTTTTTAAAATCCATGTTCTCCACCACTATATATATTCACTGTTAGATCAAATGTCACAGTACACTTATCTAAATCAGTAATGTACACAATAATATCTCTGTTACTCTATAATAAGATGGTTAAATTCTATTTCTTTTCTTCTTGTTGTAAGTTTTTGTTAATGATATAAATTTAAGTATATAATATTATTTATCGGGTAAATGCTATCAAACTCCCTCTAAAATAGAGATAAATTAATCCTTATGATTTGTTTTATTCTTATTGATTTATAAAAGGTGGTTTGGTATAGTTAAATCTAACCTTCCTCTTTACTCTAGTTATATTACTTTAATCTGTTAACCATAGTTATACCCTATTTAAAATTAACCAAAATTTTAAAACAAGCCCCAAACCCAATTTATTCTATCGATGAACGTACTATCGAATCCTATCATCTACACATATAAGTACTCCTATGTATTCATTCTTTCAAATACATACATACGCAAACGCAATGCACTAATATGTTGTTAATTAACCCTAACTCCTAGGAAATGAAACCTCACTCTAATTTTGTTCATCATATATAATTTTATGGCAAACTCAAAATTAATAACAGTAACTGCTTCCACAAAGAAAGATACCAATAACAGTAATCATCTTCATTATATTTGATTTCACGTGTTCGGTGATATTGAGTGTAATAAGTTATTATCGTTGGATGTGATTCACTTGGTGGAGGGATAAAACTGTTTAATTTGTAATTTTTATTTATTATAGTGATAACAAGTATTGAAATTGCAATTTAGGGCTTGTTTTGAAATTTTGATTAATTATTAAAAAGATCTAATTATAATTAATAAGTTGAGTTAGTATAATTAGAAAAAAAAAACGGTTAGATTTAACTATACCAAGTCACCTTTTATAAACCAATAAAAATTAAACAAATCGTAAAGGGTAACTTATAGAGAGGGTTTGGTAGAATTTACCTATTTATAGAAGAATTGAAATTTAAATTATATTTTTTTTTCATTAGGAGAAATTAACTTTTAGGATAAATTTCAAAATTGTTCTTAAACATTTTAAATTTATATCAATGTTATCATACATACCGTCAACTTTTTAAAAAAATATGTAACAGAAATGTATATATTAACGTAAAAAGCCATTGCAGCAAACTATACTCATGTTACTATTCTTATCTATCCGCATTATTGCTTTATGCTTTATTACAACATAAGTCATGTTGCTATGAATGTTGACCAAAATAAGATATTTTAAATATTAGGGATTAAAATAGAATTTAACTTATTAAATTTTAGGGACCAAAATAGTACTTTATTAAAAAATCAATCAAAATTTGTCATTTGTATATGTAATATTTTAATAAAATAATTAACAATAGTATAAAATATAAATTGAATTGAGACCAAAATTGTAGTGATTAATATCATGTTTAATATCAAATTATCATTTATCACATATGAACAAACGATGATGTAAGATTCTAACAAAAGTAAAATTAAAATAAAAACAAACAATAGATATTCATTAATGCATAATTAATGAATTAAAATATAAATTTTAACTTCATATGTTATTTACATAGTTTAATCCTAATGTTGAATGTAAAACATTTTACCAAACCATTCAATTAGTTTCATGTGTTTAAATAATTTAGTATTAAAATAATAAATTTCGTGGTCAATTACTTACTATTGAATATAGTAGTACATTAGTTCCTTAAATTAGTATATATAGAACATTTTTTCACAATCAACGTAATTACAATACAATTACAAACACAAATTAAATCATAAATAATTTATGAAAGGTTGATTAAATTATTAAGTATTAATGTTTGTCAGAAAATGAGATTTAGTTATTAATATCTGTGTTCTCCATCACAATATATATTTATAGTCAGTTAAATTCTATTATTTTTTTCTTATTGTAATTTTGTGTTAATAATATAAATCTAAGTATCTAATGTTATTTATAGAACAATTGAAATTAAAATTACATATTTTTTTTCATTGGGAGTAATTAACGTTTGGGATAAAATTTAAAATTATTCTTAACGTTTTAAATTTATATCAATATTATCATACCGTCAACTTTTTTAAAAAATATATATGTATCAAACATGCACACATTAACGTAAAACTTTATTGGAGCAAACTATACTCATGTTACTATTCTCATCTGCATTACTGCTTTATCCTTTGTTACAACATAAGTCATGTTACTATAAACGTTGCTGTGAATTCAACTCTATTCCTTTTTTTTTGATCTTGAACAACGATTATGATCATCATTGAAATGAGTTGTTTTTTAGATTATACAAATAAACCATCAATGGAAAAAATCAAATCTTGGCAATTTATTACTCAAATCTTTATATTGAAATTTTATCGTCTTTGCAAACACAGCTTAAATTAGCCAATTTAATTAGTCTCTTTCTTAGACTAATTAAGGATCTTGGGGAATTAGACATTGAATGATAATTTGTGAATTAATTGATGATTTTTTTTTGGCTTAGAAAAATAATTAAGTAGCTCTTGTATAGTACAATGAACTTCAAAATAGATTATTTGCATTCCTGTTATTAAAATTTAGATTATTCAAAAATTTAAATCACACTCCTTTAAATTCAACCAAACTAAACAATAAATTCAATTCAATATGATGCAAATCACAATCATTTGAATAAAATAAAATTAGATTAAAAAATAAAAATCACCCTGAAAAAATGGGTAAAAGTTTTAATTAGAATTAAATTTTCGTCCTTGTAAATCATCTAAAGACTCAGAAAGACATAAGAGGTAAAAATGTTTCAAATAATCAATGGTAGTATTAGCATAATAATGTTTAATGATATATATCAATTATAAGTTTACATTAAAATTCATATAAAACATTAGTTAGGGATAATTTTGAAAATTTTAAAAAATGTTAGAGACAAAAAATATATTTTAACCAATAAAAAGTTATACACATTCATTCATTCTAATCTATATGTTTGGATACTTTAATATTAAAATATTATAGCTAGTTCACATTGATCTATGACAATTTCACTAGTCCATTTAATTAAAACGTTATTAACAACATGACTAAATAAAGTGAAGGAGTTAGAAAAATATAAATTATTAAGATAAAAATGGAAAATAGGAAATAAGCGAGAAATTTATTTAATAAAGATAATTCTATAAAATAATTTTGAATATTTGTAATTTAATATACTTTTTAATCATTATATTATTCTATATAAATATTTAATTTACATATAGAGCATTATTTCCTTATTCTTTTGTTTCTATTTTTTCATTTCTCTTTTTTTTTTCTCTCATCTTTAAAGGAGTCAATGCACATATATTCTAGAAAAAAATACTTTCGGCATACTGATACGCTCTGATCTCGGCAAGTGCACCGAATCGTACAAGTAATACCACGGTGAAGTGGGTATCGTTCCCACGAGGAATAAATGATCAAGCAATACTATCTATTAATTATTCTAATCATATTAAAATAAAACCTTGAGAGAGTTGTGATGATGAATTCGAATGAAAGAAGTAAAAGAGTGCAGAGCTAGACTTAATTGATATGTGATTCAATTTCCAGCTAGCATAAACTAATAGATCTCTCAATCTAATTAGTCTAGCCCTAGACAAGTTAAGTACACCTCTCAGTGATTCTAAACTAATGGGATGAAGAACAAAAAATTAAATTATGCATAGAAGATAACTGAAAATACCTCAATGAATTAATAAACGAATGTACATAGTTGACTACCTCATGCTGGGTGAACAGAGCTCCTCACCCTTAACAATGGAGTAGTTTAGCAACTCATAATGAAAACTAAAACCTAAGAATAATGGCAAACAGATATGTGCTGAGTGTCTCTACCATAGTGGTAAATCACTCTTTATATATATCCTAATCTAAATTCAAATTAAAATCTAATCATATCTTAATCTAATTCTAATCTAAATTCAAATCAAAATCTAATCTTATCTTAATTTAATCCTAATCTTATCCTAGTCTTATCATAATCTTATCCCAATCTTATCTTCTATGGTTACAAAGCTTTATCTTCTTCTCTTGATCTTCAATCAATATTATCTTCAATTTTCCAATTATGCCCTTGATCAATCAGTGAAATTGATGCCTAATGACTTGGGTTGGATTGGCAATGAAAGAATTACTGGAAGTGAACGTCTTGGCTCCACGTACAACATCCACGTATAACGTGGGGTCTCTGCCTCAAATGGCTACTTGGACGCCAACCTCTTACGTATGACGTGAGCTCTCTATTGAATTTTGAACTTTGATGCTTGGTTCCCACGTAAGACGCCACTCTTCCCACGTATAACGTTGGGTTACTGCCAAGTTTGGATGATTTACCTCTGCTCCCCACGTATGACGTGAGAGTTCCACGTATAACGTGGGCTCTCTGTCCATTTTTGCTCTGTTTCTGCCTAATTCTCACGTATGACGTGGAGAACTGGCGTATGGCATGGGAGCTACTAGGCGTGTACTTTGGCTTTTCTTATTCTTCTTTGCTTCAATCTCTCTCAAGTGGTCTTCAATCGCCTAGAACTCTTAGTGAATCATCTAAAAACACAAACACAACTCAAAGAACATCAAGTTTGTTTGATTTGATCAATTAATAACAATAATCCACAAAGAATATCATGATAATTAAGAGAAATTATAACCAAAAACAACCCAAGATGCACACGCATCACAACACCAAACTTAATCTTTTGCTTGTCCTCAAGCAAAGCAAGAATCAAAATATGTTTTAAGGTTCAATTTCTCTTGCTCTACTGAGACTCTTTTATGATTCCCTCATGGTACTTCTCTTATACTCCGCTAATCTTTCGGAAGATGAATTCCTCAAGTCCTCTCTCCTAAGGGTTATTATGCAACCTCTTCTTCATTTCATTTACTTCCTCTCCAATCAGTATTTTATCATTCCTTTTATTTCCTTTATGAGGGGTTTTTCTTTGACTTTAAATGCTCTGTTACAAGGCGGCTCTTTAGAGTAGGTGTTCAATCATCAATCCCGAACCAGTTGGCTCAAGTTATCAAGTGATAAAGCACTCCTCGAATTTACTTACCCAAGCCTCTTTCCTTGAACAATTGCACCACAAGCATATAACATGGGAGAACTCTTTGAGTTTTTCTTTTCATTCCTTTTTCTTCCCAGTCATTGATGCTCAAAGCCTTAATTATTTATCTTTGAATAACTTTCCCCTTTTTACTTTTAATTTCACTGATTGGAGTTTGTTTTCCTTTAGCATTTATGAAGAAGTCACATAATAAGCTCTCTAGAGGATTTCTCAAAAGGAGATTCACTTCCTAATCAATCA
>JASCZI010272274.1:0-34746 GCA_036250425.1 Stylosanthes scabra
TAGCCACGCACTTTAAAGCGTGGCCATACTTCTTCATAGCCACGCTCGATAAAGCGTGGCCATAGATCGCCATGGCTACGCTCGTTAAAGCGTGGCAATAGTTCTTCGTAGCTACGTTTAAAAGCGTGGCCATATCTCATGTAAAGAAGCGTTACGCAGCCACATGTTGGCTCTCTTTTAAGCGTAGCGGTTGATGCAGACCTAGGATCACGCTGAAAAGCGTACCGATAGAGCAACCGCCACGCTGACAGACGTGACCCCACAAAAAGCGTGCCGGTTGGTGAAAAAGCGTGGCCAAGCACAATCGGTGCGCTTTTCACTCCCTTTTCGGCACGCTTTAAAAGCGTAGCGATAGGGGGTTTTTCTTGTAGTGTTATCACCCTAATTCTGATGGTGAGGAGATTAAGGTTGAGCCTATTAATGTCGATGTTGTGGATGGAGAAGAGACAAATTACTTCACCCATGTGTTGAGTTTTAGGAAACAAAATGTGTTTTTGGTGATGACTAAATAAACATTATTATTGTTGGGTGTAAAAGCCCAAGTGTTGTTTGATGTTGTGGTTTGTATTGTGCAGGCCTAAGTTTTTGTTGCAGGCAATTATTTGAATGAAAGTAAAACTTTGAAGTTGCCTTAGAAACAAAAATCTGCAAGCCAATTCCTTCCTAAGCTATTTGGTTTTCTCACTTGTATAGAGAGGGAAATCTGAATTTTTGAAAAGCTTGAGGTGATCAACTTGGACATCAACATCATACATCTAATGGAGGAGAATTTGTCTTGGAGCTAAAGTCACAGATGAATGGTGGAGATTGAATGGGTGCAAGAGGAATCAAATTGAAGAGAAGACTTTCTTCTCTCCTCTGTTTTGAAAGCAGCGAAGATTTGCACCAAAATAGGTGGTTGTCCCATTTGCAAAGTGAGCTTGTGCACAAGCTCTAATCTTCATCTCTACTGTTGCCATGATCACAGCTAGCTCATACACCTTTATGCTTTTGCTCAGAATCAAGTTGACCTAGCTTCTCATTGGAGGCAACACCCTTATGATAAAAGGAGGTTCAGCCATTTGAGAAAGCCAAGGAGAAAGAGTGCAAACACAGAATCATACACTTAGCAAAATCCACAAGTGTCTTCTCCTTCATTGTACTTCATGAATTTTCAACATTTATTAGTCTATCATCTCTTGTTTCTATGAGGTAAAAGGCAATATTTAAGAGGCATTTGAAAAAGCCAAAGAGTGGAAAAAATGCAAGAGAGACAGGTTAGAAACAAAAACTTGAAAACATAAAAATCTTGAGTGTGTTTCTCTGTTTTGAGGATTGAACTTTTGGTATTCCCCTTACCCAAGTTGGGTTAGCACTTGGAAGTCTGAGTTCTTAGTGTAAAGAGCTTGGAAGTTGTTTCCTTGGATAGAGTGAGTGAAGCTCTAGAGGATTGGTGATTGTAATCATTTGAATGATAGTGGAAACCACCTTGTTAATGGTGGAACTGGATGTAGGCCACAGTGGAGGGTCGAACCAGTATAAAAGAGCTGGTGTCTTTCACTGCTTTTTTATTTCTGTTTGTTATTTCTGCTACCTGCATTTTATGAGACAAAATGAAACAGTCTCCTGCTTCTGCGTTAAAACAGAATCAGCAGCTTTAAGTATCAAATTGTTGAGTTCAACCTTTTGCAAAAAGTGGTTATAAATTCAACCCCCCCTTTTCTAGACCTATCACAACCTTCACCATGGACAACCTGCACTGACTCAACTTGCTATTACGGAAAAGTACGATCATCTTGCTCACTTTACCACATTGAATTTGGGGACGATGAGGCCCGATAATTCTTACGGTCAAAGAGGACCCGATGATGATCCGACAAGTGAATTCAAGGTTGGACAACAGTTTGACAACAAGGAAGCCGTTCTTATTGTGATTAAGACATATAGGATTAGAAGAGCTGTGGAATACAAGATACTAGAGAGTGATTAGCTCAAGTACTCTGTGCAGTGCACGCAGTTTGGAACTAGTTGTCAATGGAGCATACATGTTTCATATCATCAGAAATAGGAAAAATGGGAAGTGAGGAGATACAATGGCCCCCATTCTTGCGTGCAATCGTTGATAGGGCAAGATCATCGGCGCTTAGATTCGAAATTGATAGCTCAAGACATCTTCAAGTTGGTGCAGGCTGATCCGAGCATTGATATAAATGTTCTCCAAGGTTCAACTAAGAATCACTTCGGTTACAAGGCAGAAAAGTTTGGCTTGCAAAGCAAAGGTTTATTGCCAAGAGATATGGAGATTGGGAAGAATTGAACTCCCGCGGTGGAGTTTTAAAATGCAGATGTATTTACTAGGTTAATATCAATTATGAAGCAACTTTAATTTTCTAATTGTTTCTTGTAAATTTACATTTTTTCAATTTTCGATGGTTAGGTACTTGGGTCGAGCTGGTTACTCAACCATACCCTAGAGAGGAAGGGTGTTCTATGTTCCAAAGAGTTTTTTGGACATTTCCCCCTTGTGTTGAGGCGTTTAAACGTTGCAAGCCTTTTATCTCCATTGACGGGACCCATTTGTATGGCAAATACGGTGGAACTTTGCTTATGGCCATAGCCCAAGACGGCAATTGAGCGTTTAACTCTCGTAAGAACTGATCCGCGGATGTTTGCATCTCTGGCTGATATAGCTGAGAAGGTCCAGCTTGATCACTGTATCCACCTGCAGGAATATATGGTGGGTCCTGGATGGACTGCGTCGGGGGTGGTGGCCCAAGTGTAATAAAATCTTGATCCATGGCACCTGTGAATACTAGCGCAGGTGGTGGATCCGGGGATTGGCCGAAGGATCATCCAGCTGTGCGCGCGTGTGGTACGCCTTTGCCTCGAGCTGCCCCCTGTCTGGCCCCACCTCTACCTCCTGCCCTAGCTCGACGGCCTACCCGAGGGTTTAACTCTCGTAACTCATCCTCATCAGGCTGTTGTAACTCGGGAGCATCAAGAGTTTGTCCAGCTGGCAAATCCGGAGGAAACAATGCATTCATATAAGGAATGTGATTCCCCCCGTCCCCTCAACACAATATGTGCCCATCGAAAGTACCATAGTAAATACTGGAGTGATGGACGCAAATCATCACTGTGATGTATTAGCACCTGAGCTTGCTCCCTTTAATTCTACATCTGGTACCAACCTTGCAAATATGTCGGATACCACTCGCCTCTGCCAAAACGACCATCGTGAACATGCATATCATCTATAATGAGAGGAGCAGTAGGGATGTGCTGCAATCCACCTAGTTGCCTCATAACACGGTTCACTTGATGCCACTCCACTATCGGAAAGCATAACAATGGACACACTGCACTCCACAATGCCTGGCTATCACGCACCCACCCCAGGATGATCTATTGCATGCGTGGGTCTGCGTACGGAGTCCAGTCAACCTACACAAATTCCACATGTAAGCACGGATAAACTCCATTTAATCATTCATTCGAAATTATGTTGAAAAGGTATGGAGTTCATCAACTAACTTACACAATTTTGGCTTAATGAGTTGAGTTTTTCAAATTTTTGCTCCCGGTGATGTTTAATGGAAAACATGCTTTTTGGCATTCATAATTTTTAATTTCTTAATCCCTTTATGCCATTTGATGCCGTGATGAAATTTGTTTAAGTGTTTCAGAGTTAAAGTGTGTCAACGGTGTCAAAAGATTGCAAAGCATGGAGCGAAAAAAGCGAATTCAGAAAGCAATTTTTAAAGTATAGCTATTGGAATCTGGCTCGAGCACGTTTTTCTCGCCCATGCAAGATTCTCGCTTGAGCAGCATTTTCTTGTATAAGCAAGCTCTGCAACTCTGCGTACAAGGAAAAGAATGTTGCGCGAGCAACATTTTCCTGCCTAAGCAAGGTTTTCTTGCTGGAAGAATATTTGTCAAATGCAATGTCATGTGCCTTGTTTAATGAAGCATGTGCCATCATATGTCTTTGTTTGGGCTTCAAAAAGGCCCCAACACTATTGGCCAACACATAAAGGGGAGAGGCAAAACATACATGGGAACAACATTCATCCATAGAAGCTATCTCATATTTTTTTTCTTTTAGTTTTTGCTTTCCTAGGGTTTTATGTTCTTAGCTCTAGAAAAACTCTTTTCTAGGTTTAGGATTTTAACTTCCAATTTCTCTTGCTTCTTAATTGAAGTTGTTAGTTAAGATACTTTATTAACATATACTCTTGTCATTTATCTCTTAGTTGCTTTTACTATTTCATTTTCTTTTATGAATTTGAACTAGTAGTGTTGAAAACTTTGGATTTTAGTTGGATATTTATGAATGAATCTTTGTTTTTATTCTATATTTATGTTCAATTGAGCTATTATTACTAGTATCTTGTAGTGGGTATTGCTCATTTTGATTATTATTGCAATTTATGATGTTTAGCATTTATGCACACCAAGTGTTTGTTGAATTGTTTGAACTAGTTATGAAGTAGAATTTTAATTCTTGGTTTGAGTTGAGATGATTGGTCACTTGAGTTACAATTGTGTTAATTGATTGGTGATTGAGAGCTCTTTAATTAATCTTGTTTTCGCTAATGCTAATTCTTTACTAAACTCAATTATTAAGTGGATTAGGACTTGTGATTGGGACTAATTAAGGCCAATTGACATTCCTCTATTCTTAGAGGTTAACTAATTGGTTGCTCTTGGATATCACTTTGGATTTTAGATAGTGACAAGGATTGTGTCTTAACTCTCAATTCTAACCAAGACTTCTTATAATTTGAATTAATCATCCCTTCCTTGCTTAATTACTTGTTACTAATTTCTCTTAGTTTAATTAATTGCTAGTTTGATTTAGTTCTTATTTAAATTATTGCATTTGATAGTTGGTAGTTTAGTTATTTAGTCTTAAATTCTAGTTCTAGTTAGATTTTAATTACTTGAAATTTAGTATTTTGCGCACTTGCTCGTTTATATCTTTGCAATCATTAGTTTAGTAAACTCAATTAAACAACATTTTCATTCCTAGTCAATAGCAACCTTTGTTCAATTCCAAGGGAGAACGACTCGAGATTAATACTCTCGGTTTGGTTTTATTTAAAACATCTTTTGAAACTAAATTTGATCATTGTCAATTATCGGTTGGGCTAACTACAACGTAATTGTGTTCTTAAACTTAAAAATTCCCAACTGGTCTTAGATAGTACATCAAGCACCATAGCAATTTGTAGATCAAAACTCAAAAAAAATTAAAAAACCACGATTTAAATTACTTACCCGATGAATGCCGATCGTGTTCAGGACTCCACGCCATACTCAAAGTCTCATAGCCTCTGAGTCATTACGCAACTCAAACACAGCCCACCTACATTATCATTACTTATCACGTGTTAAATATATTTACATAAGTTAGAATGCTCAAAGTTAAAAAAGTTAACAACTTAGCATAAATAAACTTATAAAAAGTAATTAACTTAATACCTCTCAAACAATGGAAATACACGCTGCTCAAAACATTTTTAACTTTGAGCATTCTAACTTCATTGCGCATAACCTGTACCACAACACATCACGCGATATAAAAATGTCAGCACAGCAGAACCCCAGCTCTGGCGACCGCAATGGTCTAAATCCTCCAACAATGGGAGCCACCTCATGTGAACACGTGTCTCAGCCTGATCTATGAATAAAAACCCCCTATCAGCTTCATGATGTATCCACGGGCGTACTGCTCAAGGCGTTGTGGAGTTGGATACTCTTCCAAGACCCCACACACAACATCTCTAAACCAGGACACATTCACGCTCCATATCTGACCCTGTCTATCGTTGGGTCCTAGTACAGCCCCTAATAACTCTTGACAAATGACCTCCATGCTCCGTCCCCAATAAGAAAGCTTGACACGCCCGCTCTGATTGGTTAGAAATGATCTAAAAAACAGGCGTATCGAGATTTAAAAAGTGTTGATAGAACAGGCGTATCGAGATTTAAAAAGTGTCACAAGTTTGCAACATAAAATTTACCGAAAGTATTTCACTCGGGTCATTCTCCTAGGAATTGAAAATTGAGACTAGTGATTGGTTGTGAAAATATTGGGGTTGCAATGGTGAAAGTTGATGAATCAAAAATAGAACAAGAGATAACTTGGATTGCAAGTAATAAAATGTGCTTGGTCTTGAGTTGAAATATAATGTGTCCCTATGATCACCACTAATCACAATTACGAATGGTTGTCACGTAAGGAATCAAACCCACTCTGTCTAATGGTCAAGTGGGGAATTAAACTCGTTCTAAAAGTCCTAGGCTACTTACTAATGTGAAGGACCAAGGTCTTACGTGAACGAGAATAATCCATCAAGTTCACCTCGTTAAGGTCCACTCATCACTAGCAAAAGCCTAGCGTCAACGGAACAGTTTTAACCCTATCCTTAACCCATTCTTTTCCTTAGGGATTAGTGGCTAAGATTATCCACACTTCAACTCATGATCAAGACATAAGAACACTACTCCATACTCATAAGAAACAAAACATCAAACACTTGGTGTACATAGTAAAAAGACATGGTAAATAACAAGAGAAATTAGCAAATTAAAATAACTAATGAAGTAAATCAACAAAATAATCAACAATTATCAATAATTGAGCAAGAGAACAACAATATATCGTAACAAGAATTAAATTTCAGCAAGGTAAAGATAAGAACACAAGAACATGAAAGCTAGAATTGAGGAATATATAATTAGATGAAAGAAACAAGTAAAGATTGTATTAATTAAACATGAGTATCATCAACCAAACATTCAAACACTGAATTAAAGTAAAAGTTTGGCTAGTGAGAGCTGGAAATGAGAATAGAAATAAAGAACAACGAAGAACTAAGGAGAGAAAATGAGAGAGATGGAAAACTCTCCCAAAAACTATCTAAAACTATCAATGATCCTAATGGTGAGAGTATTATTGTGTTTCAACAGTTCGTCCTTCAAATAGTCCGAATTGGGCCTTCCAAGGGGCCTGTCCTTGGGCCGGAAACATGATTTTCCACTTTTAGCCTTCATTTAGTTTTGCTGTCTGACGCACCCGTGCGGTGCACGGTCAACGAAAAAGTCATCTTTACTTCATCTTCAAGCATACGTGCGACGCACGAACAGACCGTGCGGTCGCACGAGGCAAACAGAGGCACTTTCGTGATGCTCCCAGGGACTCGTGCGGACGCACGAAGGGGTCTTGCAGTTGCACCGTGCTTTGTTTTCTCCTTTTTGGCTTCTCCTTCCTTAGCCTTTCTTATGCCATTTTCAATCCCTAAAGGCCTGAAATACACTAACAAACTCATCAAGGCACCAAGTGGGATGAGATTTTATAAATTTCTATCATTTTAAGGCTAGGTTAACATGTATTTATCTATAAGAGCAAATATGAGCAAAGGTTCACAAACATGGTTATTCACAAGCAATTATATAGTTTTTTGTTGATAAACCCCTTAATTATAGCATATATTTAATAATTAAATATGGGTTTATCAAAGCTCCCACTCAGTCATGCATCCACTGACAGGATCACCATCAATTGACAGCCCCAATCAATAGTACACATCTTGCAAAGTGATCGTTGTCTCCCCACAAGGTAGGTGGAAAGTGTGGGACTCCGGTCACCACCTCTCGACCAGAGCAGAAACAAGCACATAATCATGATCAAACAACCGCATATAGGCCACATATTCAAATTCTGTGCGTCTTAACAATGCTCTGGCAAGCTCGCTCGGAGCCGCAACTACATGCCGTCACGTACACAACAAGCTTTCCGGCTACAAAAAAAGGTTAAAGAATTTTTTAATAAGATTCAAACAAGTTTAAAAATTAACCAAGACACAATTAAATAGAAACAAAACTATACCAATTGTTCTAGCGTTTCGGCAATGTGATTTACCATGTCGTGTCTGTACATGATTTTCTCTCATCCTCTAAGCAATTCATTTGGGTCCTCCATCTTTGCAGCGTATAGCTAAACTGACCAAACAAAAAAGAACATAAGTTAAATAAAATTTTTCATTAACATAAAATTATACTATAATTAATTGTTTTAAAAAATATTACTACCCTAATCTAAACATCATTTCTAAAGTTCACATTTAAATATTAAACTAACAAAATACTAAATTTAAATTAATAAATTAAATAAACCCTAATACTAAATTTCGATTAAAGTAAGAGATTAAAAATTCTTTTTTTTTTAAAAAAAATGTAACTACCCTAACATCATTTCTAAACTTTACAATTAAATGTTAAACTAACAAAATACTAAATTAAATAAACCCTAATACTAAATTAATTAAAGTAAGAGATCAAAAATACATTTTTTTTGAAAAAATGTAACTACCCTAATATCATTCTAAACTATACAATTAAATTAAAGTAACATAATACTAAATTTAAATTAATAATTTAACTAAACCCTAAATTAAAGTAAAAGAACAAAAAAACATTTTTTAAAATAATGTAACTATCCTAATATATTTTTTTGAAACGGTACCAAAATCTAAACATCCTAAATTATAAAATTAAATTAATGATATTAAAAAAACTATCCTAACACTAAATTTAAATTAATAAATTAAATAAACCCAACCTAATAATCTAAATAATCTTCCTTTTTCTATAACAGGTCCAAAAACTATATATACTATACTACGTACTTACTACCAGAATTAAATGGACACCAAAAAAAGAAATACTATAAGATTTAAATACTAAAAATTAAATAAATAAATTAAAGTAAATTGAAAAGAGGGAAAGTGAGAACTTACCTGGGCAGCAGAAGCAGCTCGAAGAGAGAGAGAGAGATTTGTGAGAATGTGAGTGTTGTGTAAAAAATAAAGGGGAAGCAGTAAAAGTGAGTATTTATAGTGGGATCATGCACGTTAATCGGCTAGGGTTTAGTTAATATGACCCATGTGTACGCAGTTCAGATAAGGTTGTGCTGATCTGCACCTAAATTGAATAGGCCTACGTCGATCTGGGACTAAACAAAAAGAAAATTTGATTTCAAAATTTGATTTCAGTAATTAAAGTGAGTTTTATTTTTTTTAGGAACTAAAAAATTTAATTATTTTATTTTAGAAAAAAATCCATAAAATGAAAATTATTACATGTAAAATTAAAACCGAAAGTAAAAATAAAAATATCTAAAGGTCTCTATCTATATTCTTCCATCAAATAAATAAATAAATAAAAATATTACATGCATGACTAGAGAAAATTACTCCAAGAAAACGTTAGAAAGATTTATTTATTAAAAATGATCTCTTATGGCATTATCCCTCATATGATATTACTCCCTCTCTGTTATAAGAGGTTTCGAATTCGAGCTTTTCCTTGGACACAAAAAAAAGTAGGCAAAAAAACAAATATATCCTTAAGCTTTTAAGGTTGAAATAAATTTGTCCCTCACATTTGAAAAATACTTAATCAACTCTAAGTTTTTGAAATAACGTATATATACATAAATTTCTCCATTAGTCTGCCGATCCAAAACGTGACTGAATTCATTGTCGTGGACAAAATGGACTCCACTTGTCCGTAACGTTGCTAGGGAGGAGCATTTGGGGCAACTCCTTTCTCTTCTCCAACCTTCGTAGTGAAGACCCATTGCGTCTCTGACGATTGTTCCGACCTCCTAATGCCTCCACTCTCTCCATCTTCATCGAAATAGAGGCATTACATTTCATTGGGAGGAAAAGGAAGCTCAATTTTAAGAATTTAAGGCAACACCACATAGCTCAAAATGCCATCATTTTGCTGCATTAATGGAGCTTTAAGGCTACCCAGGCAATGTTACGGACAAGTAGATTTTGTTTTGTCCACCTCAGCGAATTCTGTTATCTTTTGGATGGATAGACTAATAGAAATTTTTATGTATATGTATGTAAATATTTTTTAAACGTAAGGATTAAATTTGTCTCCATCTTAAAAAAATTTAGGGGTATTGTTTGTTATTTTTCTAAAATTATTAAGACTGATTAATTCTGGAGAAGTATCAAATATTTTTTATATGTTTTTTTAATTTTTAATAAAAAAAATAATTAATCAATAATAACTAATAAGATAAGATAAATTTTTTATATTATAAAATATATATAAAAAAAAAGAAATACACAGTACAGCTATCAATTCTCTAAAATCATTATTCACTTATCCAGAGTGCCTGCCGACCACAAACGTCTCAATCTCTGACTTTGATAATTTGACTTCTTTGTTTCCATCCTATGGCAGCCAAAAGTAGTGACTTGAAGCTTTTGGGTAGATGGTTCACCCCATTTGTCACTAGGGCGAAGATTGCTCTTAACATCAAAGGATTGGAATATGAGAACATTGAAGAGGACTTGGACTCCAAGAGTGACCTTCTTCTTCGTTCAAATCCTGTTTACAAGAAAGTCCCAGTTCTAATTCATGGTGAGAAATCCATATGTGAATCCTCAATCATAGTTGAATATATTGATGAGGTTTGGTCCAATGCTCCTTCTATCCTTCCTCAACATGCTTATGACAGAGCAATTGCTAGATTCTGGGTTTCCTATTTTGATGAAAAGGTATCTTTATTTTATTTTGTTAATTATTATTATTCTTTTTTATATTCAACGAGTTATGCTGCACATCATATTTGATATAACAAAAATGTTCGAAAGAAAATAGAAAGTTAGACTAAACCAGCAAAAAGATTAATACATTATTTTGTATTCTGTTATTAACTATTAGAAAATTAATAATATTATTATACGTAGTAAGTGTCTGTGGCTATAAAGAGAAGTGGTATATGATTATATTTTTAATTTATTTTAACCATTATTCTTAATTATTAATTCTTAATGCCTTTAGTTTATCGTATAACATTTTATTTTAATTAATTCTTTTCAATGTTGATGGTCACCTGATAATTAAAATAAATTAAAATTGACAGTAATGTAGTATTTAGTAAGAAAAAGTTTATTAATCAATAAATTTAAAATACTATTATTTATTTGGTGTCATTTTTTATGGATTGAGCTTCTTTTATTTTATTGGAGTTTTATCTTTTATTGGTTATTATTGACAAAAAATTTATTGACTGCCTAGCATGATTGTTATTCATATAACAAATCAACGGCATATTGATTTGCATTTTCATTCTAATTTGACAACTAATTTGGTCTATGCGATTTTACTTGATTGTATACTAAAATAATTATTTTTGTATTCAGAAAATATTTTAGTTATCCTCCTATGAAAAGATTAGATTATTTTGGTTTGGCAAATTTGATTACGATGTTTTAATTATTTGAGTGGTTAATTATTTTATTAAAAAAATTGGTTTAAAAAATTTTGGTTTGGCAAATTTGATTTATTTAAATATATAATAAATTATTTAAATATAAAATAAAATAAATTAATAATATTTTTACTCCTTAAAATCGGATCAATTTAACCTGTAAACTGGTTAACTGTCAATTTGACCGGTTTTCAGCGGATTTTTACGATTCAATAATTTTTGGTAAAATTGAATAAGTCAATAAATTGGTTTTTGGTTAATCCGGTCGAACTGTTCAATCCAACTCAATAATTCAATAAATTTATTTTTACAATTAAATTTGGGTGTGGATAGTTATTTGCTTGCATGAAAAACATTCTGGCGGGTGGTGAAGATGAGAAGCAGAAGAAGCCACACTTTGAGCAATTGGAAGAAGTGTTTGTGAGGTTGGAAGAGGCATTCAACCAATGCAGTGATGGAAAGCCCTTCTTTGGAGGCAATAACGTTGGATTCATTGACATTACCTTTGGGAGCTTCTTGCCCTTTATGCGTGTCATAGAAGAGCTAAATGGAAAGAAGGTCCTCGTGGGCGATAAATTTCCGGCGTTAGCGAATTGGGCTGCGAATTTTGCTGCGGATTCAATTGTGAGTAAAACTCTTCCTGACATTGATAAACTTGTTTTGTTTGCTAAGGCTCTTCAGCAAAAATGGGCTGCTGCTAAAGTTGCTGCCAAGTAAAATGTTATTGAAATGACATTGTGAGATTTCGGAGTTTTATGTTTGCCGAATAAAATGTTATTATTTGTGAGATCATGGAGTTTTCTTTTCTCCTTGATTTGATATAATGTTTCTATTATGACTGCTTTATCATCTATTTATTAACTGTGTGAGATGGTCTTACTATGATAACACTAGCATTATGATACGTGAGCATTCAATAATGAAATTCATATTAACTACCATATATATTTGGTATCACATAAAAAAGTTATTATACTACTTTTCTTTTCTTTTTTTCAATAACAGTAACAAAGTCCTTAGGGAAAATTTAAAGCAACGTTCAATCAAAATCTACTGCCTTACCATACTTCTAGCAACAGACTCAAAGAACCAAATTAAAAACAATTACACCAGCAATCCTAAATGTTAAGGCTCAGGGTTTAGATGTTATTATTTGCTACGGAATCAACGCTAGGGAGTCAATAATAATTAAGTTATTATTTAAAATTAAAAAAAGTTATTGTCCAAAAAAAAATTTTATCATCCAAACAAAATAAAAATGATCATCCACAAAATATATGAATTATCATCCATAACTCATCTATAGTATGCGTTTGCTCTTAATATGTGTTGGCTTCTTATTATTTTTCTTTCTGATATTGTCACAATAATAGCAAATTGCGGGCATCACTGTTTCATTAATTAGATGGTGTTACAGATCGGTCCCAAGCCCAATCCACTTGAATAAAGACCATAAGCAATAAGGCCCACAGAGGTAGGAATCAAGTCATATCTGGCAAGATATGATATGATCACAACAGATCCCATACGGATCTCCATCACCTAACACTATATAAGCAGGGGGCAACACCCCCTCAAAGTACGTGTTATCTAACCCTACCTCCCCTCATATTTGACCTAGGACCCCATAATCCTAATTCTGGGTTTCTAGGGCTATTCTTACACACATCAACCTCCTTCTCCGTTATAGCTCTCAGTCCCCGAAGGCACATCTTCTTAATTTGATCATTGAGGCTCGGCACCCCATCTAAAGTCCTTTGGACAATCGTTAAGTGACCCGACTTTAACATTGGCGCCGTCCGTGGGGAATCTCATATTCAAAGGATAGAAGTATAGTGCCAAGGTTCTAAGCAGAAGATGAAGGAAATACCGAATCCTAATCTGAACAAGGAGACCAAAGGAAGCAACAATCCATCGGAAGTAACTCTTACCAGTAGCAAGGGGAAACCCCTTTCTACAAACAAGCTTCAGGTGATATCCGAAAATTTCATCTCTCAAATTTTTATTATAAATCATCAGTTGAAAATTCAATAGCGATTACTTATTAGTAATTGCACTCGAAACGTGGAGAACATTCAACTTGCTGCAACATCATATGCTACTTTAAACAATAGTGATACAAATTATTTTATAATAATAACGATAAGAGGTGCATACATGTTCTCATGGTTCTTTTTAAATTAAAACCAAGTGCTCGGAACGTATTTAAATCCATTGATAGCAAGCCTTATTATTACTTCCGTGTCCTCCCTGTTAACCATGCTACAATATGCATAAGTTCATTTGATTTAGGTTTTGATGAATGACAAACATTGAAGTTGAGGATGAGCGTTAAAAGATGCAAATGACGTCAAGACAAACATCGAAGTTGAGGATAAGAGTTGGAAGCAAGCAACAAGACAAGAAGACGAGTCCGCAAGCTTTGAAGATGGTTTAGTATCTTAGGATTTAGGTAAACTTCTTGTCAAGAACCAAAGTTTATTATCTCTCTCACACACACACAAGAAAATGTTTTTAAAGAAGAGGTTTTATGAAAACTAAAGCCGTAAAAGTTTTATAACTTGTTAGCTGTTTTAAAGCTTAGTGCATGCTGTCAAACTTGACCTTTGTGCACTAAAGTGATGATAACTTGAGCTACAGAGGTCCAAACGATGTGGTTCTTGTTGCATTAGAAAGCTAACTTCCGGAGCTTCAGATTGATATATATATATGTCTTTTGTGAACAGTAAAAATACATTTTTACGGCCAGTAAAAAGTAAAAATACGTTTTTACGGCCAGTAAATAGTAAATTACTATTCCCACGGCTAGTGAACAGTAAATTACTGTTCCCACAGCTAGTGAACAGTGAATTACTATTCATAACGGCTAAATTGTTTGGGAAGTCTATAAATTGATAGTTTTGAGCCTTATTTCATACACAACATCAATTCTAAGTATTCTTGTGCTTATGCTTCAATTTTCACATAATTTCAAAGTGATTTTTGCACATATTTGAGAGATAACCAAAGTTTGGTTCATAGAGCTTCATTTGTGTTCATCTACTCTATTTTGAGAGTTGTAATTCTTTATCTTCTCAAATTCTATATCTCTTTGTTTAAGTGACTTGGAGTGTGACTCTCCAAGGGTGTGAGACTTGATAAACACTATAGTCGGTGAGGATACCAAGATAAGCACTCAAGGGAAAATCTTGAAGTTGGGATACTTCGAGTGGAGTGGGTTATTCGTTGGTGATCAAGATACCGTGAGGTGTTAGATTCAAGTGCTCTTGTTGTAAAGGTTTGTCAAGCACCTTGAAGCTTGGTGGTTTAGTGGATATCTCAATTGCGATTGAGAAGAGTGGACGTAGGCAAAGAGATTGTGCCGAACCACTATATATCGTTGTGTATTATCTCTCTCAACTCAAACTCATTTATATTCTTGTCATTTATATTTATACAAGTGTTTTGGAAAGTACAAGATCCTTGTAAGTACTTAAGAATTGACTTAAACCCTTGGAAAAATACTAGTACAAGCATTTGAGTCATTTAAATTCGAAGTAATTTAAGCTTCCGCAAAAATTATTCATTGTTGTTGAGATACTCAATTCACCCACCCTCTTGAGTATCCGTGCTACGTGACTAACAGTTGGCATCAGAGCTTTACTCTTTGTTTAGACTTAACAGTTAAAGAGGAACGATCATGGACGGACCAAGCACAAGTTACAACTTTTATGCAAGCGAAGGATATTCAACAACTCGTCCACCACTCCTTGATGGCACAAATTATTCATCTTGGAAGAATAGAATGAGAACATGGATTTGTGCACAAGATGCAAGAATTTGGAAAATAGTTGAAGAAGAAGATCAATTACACACAAAGCAAACCACTCGAAAGGTTGATGGCAAAAACGTGAAAGTCTCAAACCCCAAAAGAAAATGGGAAGAAGAAGAAGATTGGAAGAAAATGTCGTCAAGTGATAAAGCAATAAATTTTCTTCATTGCGCACTTACACAAGATGTATACATGAAAATCTCTTCATGTAAATCCGCAAAAGAAATATGGGACAAACTCAAAGTCACATATGAAGAAGACAAGAAACATAGAGCGTATGTTTCATGGGAAAACGAAGACAGTTCCTCCACCTCCTCCAATGAAGACGAAGATGCTACCATTTGTCTCATAGCAAAGGAAGATGAGGTAAATGATTCTAACTTTTCTCAAAATGAATTACAAGAAGTATATGATGATTTGTTAGAAGAATTTTTTAAGCTTACCCAAGAACATTCTATTATAAAGAAAAAGAATATGGAGTTACAAAAAGAAAATGAGTTTTTGAAAAACGAAAATATAACTCTTGGGAAAGTTAAAACAAATTCTACTAATGATACATGCAATTCTTGTAAGGAGCATGCTAATGAAATAGAAAAACTCAAAAATAGCTTAGCCAAATTTGATGCATCATCTAAGAGTTTAGATAAAATTTTGAGTAGCCAAAAGCATGTCAATGATAGAGAAGGAATAGGGTATGATATAAATAATCCTAGCTCTTCAAAGGAAAACAAAGTTGCTAGGAAACCCATTAGGCAACCGCAAGCTCAAAAACATGCTAATAAATTTAGGAGAAACGAAACTATGAGACAACCTCCTAAATATGATTCATATAGGAACTATAATGCCTATAGACAACCAAATAGGCAACCTCCTAGAAATGCATTATTTAGAAACAATGATTATTATAATCATAATGCCTATAGACAACCAAATAGGCAATCTCCTAAACATTTATCATTTAGAAATAATGGTCATAATGCATATAGACTACCAAATAGGCAACCATTTAGAAAATTGCCTAGGATGCATAACCCTCATGTTACATGTCATTATTGTAACAAAATAGGACATATTGCACCCGTTTGTTTTACAAAGATTAGGCATATGAGTTATCATAGCCAAAATGCGAGATGGGATTCATATGGGCAATTTGCTCATTCTAACCCCCAAGGACCCAAATTTATGTGGGTACCAAAAATGCATTTTTAATTATTTTGTAGGTATTTCGTAATAAACGATTATTGAAAAACAAATGAAAAAGGGTTTACATAAATTTATTGGTGGCTAACTGGTTTATAGTCCAGAAAAGGATGCTCTTTTGCTGTTCTTTTGTTCTTGCGTATCCCAAGTTTTAGGATCAAACCATCGGAAGCAAAAAGTCCAAAATGAAAAAGAAACAAAACTCCACAAGCTACAGGCACTTTTGTGCACACAAAGGAGAACTCGAAGCCATCAGAAAAAACTCCGCATAACCACTATCATGGGAAAAAAATGGGGCAGCTTCCGTAGAGAGGACATTTGGCATCGTTGTGAATCTCAACGCCACACAGTGGCAGTAATCATCACCAACATCACAAAGCCAGGAAACAAATCTCCACACAAATAATCTCGGATTCAATTCCAATGAACGAGTAGATGTGGATTAAACACCAACCTGTACAAAAGCAATTCCAAGCACATAACTCTTTGTTCGGCCAGACCACGGTTGAGAACAAGCCAAGGCCAAATGCTTCGACAATGACCTTATATAACAGTTGAGTACATGAAGACATGAAGTCGAAAAATTCCACAAATACATGGAAAAGAAAAAGAAAGTCAATCCTAACAGCTTCAACAAAAAAATCATGATAAAAGATCAAGCTCATAAAAAAGTGAAAATGCCCAACTCAGAGAAAAAGAAGAGCCAAGCTTCAGAAAAAAAGCAAAAAAGGCCCAAAATGAGCAGTGAACTAAACACCGACAAAGGCCACAAGACCAAAAAGAGCGGTGAACCAAACACCGACGGCACCACCCGGACTAATTCCCCGGAGGATGAGCTGCCATGTGCAAAACCGAGCGGTGAACCAGACACCGAGGCACCACCGTGGACTGATCCCCCAGAGGATGAGCTGCCACATATTTAAACTGAGCACCACCCTAGACTGATCCTCCAGAGGATGAGCTGCCACATATCTAAAATGAGCGGTGAACCAGACACCAAGGCACCACGCCGGATTAATCACCCGGAGGATGAGCTGCCAGAAAGATAAAACAGTCCAAGCAAATGGACAAAAAAGCTAAATAAAAAAGTCCAAAACAAAGGGATCACAAAGAGCACTACCTAGAGGCTGCTTCGCAAAGAAAAGAAAAGTCATAAAAGAACATGCGGTAGGCGAAAATGCAGAATTCCTTCTCCACGAAGAAAAGGGAAGCAATCAGCAATAGTACCACAATAGGAAAAGCTCAAAAGGTAAAACATGCAAAATGTAAAAATCAGGGCTTATGTAGCTAAGATGTTTTCAAAGAAATGCCTAGAAGCAATTCTAAAAACTCATAAACTTGAGGTTATAACCTCCAAGCTTCGAGCCGGAGCATATACGTACATAAAGATATTCGTTTCGAAGACAGGATACAGAAGTCAAAATCATGGTCAAGGTGAGGGAACTCATGGAGCTGATAACTTCCATCCAAAGTAACTATATGAAGAGCACATACTCCATGCACATGAGCCTAAAGCAAAGAAGACAAGGAAAATACTTTCGAATAAAAGAAAGCATCAAGAATTACCTCAGAACTTAGAATTACTATGTTCAAAAGAAATGAACATCAACAAAGATAAACAACTGAAGAATAAATCACCCCATCTGAGGTGGTCCACGGAAGATCCCCGCAAAAAAAAAACGTGATACCAACATAAAATCATGACATCCGGGCTAGTCCCCCATGAGAGAAAGCAAGATATTCGCATAAATCACCCCTCCGAGGTGATCCCCCACAAGAGGGAATGATAACACAACGAAGTCAATCTTCATCCTTAGTAGAAAAACATGCATTGATAGTCCCAGGGAGGAAAGACTAATGATGCATGGAGTCGATTTTCATCCTCTGTTACAAAGCATGTTGATAAGATTGAAAAACAAGTTGTCATGCGCACTATCATACCAGTCCTCATAACTAGTTCTCTCTCTTCCAAGTATGGCATAACCCTCAAGCACCTATTAGTGCGAAGGAAGAGAAACATACTCATTTTCTAAAGTGATAACCGACAAAGTTCCCAAAAAGGAGCACCAATTGTACAACTTCGAAAAAGTTTGATGTACTAGAGAAGCATTCACAATGTTTGGCAAAAGCCCTTGCCAACTAAAAATTGAAAGTGCACCTCCAAGTACACCACATCCAACACTTTGACCACCGGCTAATGGAGAAAGTGCGCCCGAAGCGCTTACATGCAAAACTTTACCCACAAAGAGACTGCCAAAGACTTGCTTCAACCTATATCCGATTGTGTAAGAAGCCGGAGGAAACTCTCCGGAGATACCTAGACCATTTCAATATCGAGTGCACACAGATCGAAAGCTTACAATCATAAGCAGTACTCGACTCTTTAGTAAAAAACCTAAGAGAAGACACACCATTCGTAAAGAGTCTAACAGAAAGACCCCCAAAGTCTATGGAAGAGATCCAAAAAAGGTATCGTGACTACCTACAGCAGGAGGAAGGCCAGTCTGCCGAAAAGACTGACCGGAACAAGAAGGATAATCTCCGAAAGGACCACTTCCAAGAAGAAAGAGGACAGAGGGAGCAAAAGTCCAATAGGTTGTACTATAATCTACTCAGCGTGTCTCTCGCTCAGTTTTTGCATGAGGTATCTCAGGTCAAAATGGTGCCAGCACCAAGACCTATAAAGAATATACACAGAGGGGAGCGAAGCTCGTACTGCAAATACCACAAGCAAAACAGGCATGACACGGAATAATGTAGAGACCTTCTAGATTTTGTCGAGCAAGGGTTGAAGAGTGGGAAATTTCGTGAATACACTAATAGGTACAAGCAAAGAGATGATGACAGAAGAGTAAAACAACGGATGAACAGCTCGGAGAACAAGGCTGACAAAAAGGGAGATGAGCCCAAAGATCGTGGTACACAACACGAAATCGCAATGATCTCAGGAAGAATCCCGGAGGAGGGAAATCCCCCTTCAAAGAAAGCAGCTAAAAGAAGCTGGCACTCGTGCCTGGCAGTGGAAGTAATGCCAAGAACTCTAGTAGGAAAACTACCCCCAGCGGTAGTTTTCTCCTCGGAAGAGATCAAGCAAACAACCAACAGCATGAACCACCCGCTGGTAATTTTCGCGTCCACCATCGATACCAAGATCCGAAGGGTATTCGTAGATCAAGGAAGCTCGGCGGACATCCTGTTTCGAAGGTGCTTTGATGCAGTTGGACTCACTGAAAAAGATTTGGAGGCTCACTCCGACGACTTAGTCGGATTCTCTGGAGAAAGGATTATACCGGAAAGCTTTGTCACCTTATGGGTCACCATAGGGAACCCTCCGGACACAAGGAATGTGAAGGTTCGATGGCTAGAAGTGAACCAAAACTCCACATACAATGCGATATTCGGAAGACCTACCATGAACAAAGTAGGATCCATCGTCGCCACATCTATTCTCATCATGAAGTTCATCACCGACAATGGTGAAGTAGAAGTACTCAAAGGGGACATCTCGGAGGCAGAAAGGTGCCACGGTGCCACACTGCATGACTCCAAAGAGCAGCTCCCCAGACCCGTAAAGCCAGACACAGTCGCTAAGATTCATCTTGTAGACCTTGAGCCACCCGAAAGAAAGATTCAGGAAAGACCTCAGCCGGAAGGAGAACTAGACAAGGTACAGATTGGACCAAACGCTGTGCAGGTTACAATGATAGCAAAAAACCTGCCGGATGAAGTAAAAGCAAAGCTGACCCACTTCCTAAGGAGGAATGTGGACAGCAGCTGACATGCCGGGAATTGACCCAAAATTTTCCAACCATAAATTATCTGTGCTGCTCGAAAGCAAGCCAGTAACGCGCGGCGCATGAGCCCAAAAAAGGCAGCTGAAGTAAAGAAGCAAGTACAGAACCTACTAGAAGCGGGATTCATCGGGGAAGTAAGGTATCCCACTATGCTTAGCAACCTGGTGATGGTCCCAAAAAAGCAACCGAGAGTGGAGATTGCGCGTGGATTACACCAGCTTGATAAAGCATGTCCAGAAGATCCCTATCTGCAACCAAGCATCGACGGTCTCGTAGATAGAGCCTCGGGTTACAAGTTCTTATCTTTCATGGATGCTTATTTCGGGTACAACCAGATCCCGATGTGCCCGAGAGATGCAGAAAAGACAGCATTCATCATCCTTGCTGGAAACTTTTACTATAAAGTGATGGCATTTGGGCTGAAGAACGCAGGCTCCACCTACCAAAGGCTCATGGAAATGATATTCAAAGACCTAATAGGGGCATATTGGAAGTTTATGTGGATGACACGCTGATCAAAACAAGGGCCGAAGAGGATCTCATCCCAAACTTAGAGAAAGTCTTCAGCAAGCTTCGGGAGCACCAGATGCGGCTCAACCCAGCAAAGTGTGCTTTCGCGTTTGAAGCCGGAAAATTCCTCGGCTTCATGTTAACCAGCCGAGGAATCGAAGCAAACCCAAAAAAGTTCCAGGCTATCATCTCAATGAAGCAGCCGGAATCACTAAGAGAAGTGTAAAGTTTGACCGGAAGGTTAGCAGCACTCTCAAGATTTTTCTCCGCCTCAGCAATAAAGGTAGTCCCACTATTCAAACTCATGAAGAAGGAGGCAGAATTCAAGTGGACGGATGAGTATGAAAAATCTTTTCAAAGCTTTAAAGATTGCCTAGTAGCGCCACCAATCCTGGTCAAGTCGAAAGAAGGGAAACCCTTGGTGATCTACTTAGCCGCCACCGAAGAGGCAGTGGCCGGAGCATTAGTTCAAGAAAAAGGAAAGGTGCAAGAACCTGTGTACTTTATAAGCAAAACCCTCCAAGGAGCGGAGCTGAAGTACCAAAAACTAGAAAAGCTGGCCTTCGCTCTCACTGTGGCCGCCAGAAGACTCCGGCTATATTTTTCAAGCCCACCTGGTCGTGGTAAGGACAGACCAACCACTGAAAATAATTCTCCAAAAGCCAGATCTCGCTGGAAGAATGTGGGCTGGTCCGTTGAACTATTGGAACATCACATAACTTATGAAGGAAGAATAACAATTAAAGGACAAATATTGGCAGACTTCGTAGCCAAGCTCACTCCCAAACATCAGGCTGACGACAACATCCAACGGATCTTACATGTAGATGGTTCGTCAAATGTAAAGGGTAGTGGAGGAGGAGTGTTGCTCGAAGGACCCGGGGATGTAGCCATTGAAATGGCCATCAAATTCCAATTTCAAGGAAGCAACAACCAAATAGAATACGAGGCGCTCATTGAAGGGCTAAAATTAGCAAAGGAAGTTGGGTCTCCGAGTTAGAAATCAGGTTCAATTCCCAGATCGTCACCTCCCAAGTCAATGGGAACTACCGAGTTAGAAATCTGGTCAAGCCAAGGATCCTCAAATGGCGAAATACCTAGAAAGAGCGAAAACATTGCTGAGCCTTTTTCAAAAGGTACAAATAAAGCACATCCCGGAAGGAGAACGACCGAGCAGATACTCTGTCAAAGTTAGCAAGCACCAAACCAGGCGGAAGAAACCGCACTCTCATCCAAGAGGCCAAAGAAATACCATCCATAGATGAAATGCAAACCGTGTTGTCCGTATCAGGAAAAAGGGAGTTGGAGAAACCCCATCATAAGATTCCTCATGCACGGAACCCTCCCTGAAGGCAAGGGCGAGGCAAACAAACTGAGAAGAGAGGCAGCGAACTACACTCTGGTAGTCGGAGAGCTATACAAAAGGGGAATCACAATCCCGCTCCTAAAGTGTGTGGAAGAAGAAAGAATTCCGACAATCCTCTCGGAAGCAAACGAAGGAGCCTGCGGGCAACATCAAGGAACAAAAGCTCTCATGCGGAGGGTATTACTAGCAGGCATATATTGGCCCACTATGAAAGTGGATGCCAAGGAATATGTCGGAAAATGCCAGAAGTACCAGGAGCATTCGAAGCTACAAAAGTGCCCGCAATAGAGCTATTAGCTATAAAAGCTCCCTAGCTGTTTGACAGATGGGGAATCGACCTCCTAGGACCCTTCCCGAAAGCATAAGGCCATGTAAAGTACCTAATTGTAGCAATCGACTTCTTCACAAAGTGGGTAGAAGCTAAAGACCAATAAGGAGGTTTTTGACGATGATATTTGGGTTAAAATTAGTAAACTCATCAATACTTTTTCACACAATTGCTAGTAAATGACCATGTTTTCTATCTCTTGCTAAAATGTGCTCATAATTAATTACATGTTAAATTAACTTCCAAAATGCACATAAATTCACTAAATCTCCTCCCACTTGGTGTATTGATGTATTTGCTAGTGAATTTTAGACTCGTAGGGATGGAGAAAAGCATAAGGTAGGCTAGAAAGAACATGGAAAGTAAGGATGGAAAAGAAGGAAGCCAAAAATAAGAGGAACAGGGCACCGCACGCGCAGCCGCACGCCTCAGTAGCACAGCCGCGCGATCAAAGGTCAACACTAACGTCAACGCTGACCGCGCGCCCGCGTGCTCTCCACCGTGCCACCACACGGTAGCGTCAGGCAGAAAATTAATGAAGGCTAAAATTGGAATTTCAAGTATTCGGACCAGGGCCAAGCCCCTTTAAAGGCCCAAATTCGACCAATATGAAGGAGGAACAGTTGAAGACACAAAGAGAGACTCACCATTAGGATCATTTTGTAGTTTTAGATAGTTTAGAGAGTTTTTGGGAGTGTTCTTGATACCTCTCATTTTCTCTCTTAGGTTCTTCATCTCTTTTATGTTCTTATTATCTTGCTTTGATCTTGTTGGAATTTATGATCTATTGTCATTTGCTTGATTTATTAGTGTTAATTGTTGATTCTCTTGCCTATTTACTACATTGATTCTCTTGCCTATTTACTACATTGATTATCTTGCTTTGTTGATTTCTCTTGTTATTACCATGTCTTTTTACTACGCCCACTAATTGTTTGATATTTTGTTTCTCATAAATATGGAGTAGTGTTCTTGTGCTTTGGTCATGGGTTAAAGTGTGAATGATCTTAGCCACTTGTCCCTAAGGAAAAGAATTGGTTAAGGCCGGGGTTAAAACTGTTCCGTTAACGCTACGTCCCTACCAATAACGGGAAAACCTTAACGACGCGAACTTGATGGGTTATTCAAGTTCGCCGAATACCTTGGTTCTACGTTATTGTGTATACCTAGGACATTTGGAACATGGTTAATTCCACCTATTCGACCATTAGACAGAATGGGCTTTGTGTCTTACGTGACAACCATTCATAACTGGGATTAGTGGTGATCATAGGGACACATTATACTTCAACTCAAGACCAGACATCCTTTATTATCATCAGTTCTATCTATTTCTTATTTTGGTCTTGTTACCAACACCCAACCATTTCAACCCCCATTTTCATAACCATGTACGAGCTACAATATTTCAATTCCTAGGGAGAACAACCCAAGTTTAATACTTGGTATTTTTAACTGGTTGCAAGCTCTGTGACACCTTTTCTTGTTGACGAACCCCGTTGTTAATCTCACAGCTAGTTTGGATTCCTCTACAACGATATCCTATTTCTAAAAACTAAGGAATTCCGAACCGATCGCGAGAGCGGCCACGGGGCGTCCGTCAAAGAACCAGCATCAATAATAGCGAGCCAGTTTAGGAAATTCATGTGGAATAACATCATCACCAGGATCGGAATCCCAAGGATTATAACATCTGACAATGGGACCTAATTCACGGACAAGAAGTTCAGAGAATTCCTAGAACGATTTTGAATCCACCCAAAGTTCTCGTCCATAGAGCACCCGCAAGCCAACGACCAAGTCGAAGCCACGAACAAAATCATCCTAAATGAGTTGAAGAAAAGACTTGATGAAAAGAAAGGATGCTGGGCGGAAGAACTCGGAAGTGTGCTATGGGCTTACAGAACTTCAGAGCAATCATCAACTGGATCAACACTCTTTCGGCTCACTTACGTAACGGAAGCTATGATTCTACTAGAAATCGCAGAAGAAACCACCCGGTTATTTGCTTATGACCCGGAAGGTAACAAAAGTGATAGAGAGATGGACGCAGATCTAATCTCTGAGATCATAGAAGAAGCCAGGATCAAACAGCAAGCAGTAAAGAAGCTTCTGACCGCCAAATACAACAAGAAAATCAAGAAAAGAAACCTCGAAAAAAGTGACCTAGTGCTGTGGCGGGCAGATATCAAAGGAAAAAATGCAGCCGAAGGAAAGTTAGGAGGAAATTGGGAAGAACCCTACTAAGTGGATGGAGCACTTAGAAAAGGATTCTACAAGCCTAGCACAACAAAAAGAGTGGCTGAGGTGGAATTAATCTCCGAAATTAGAGAAAAGCCAGAGGAAAAGGAATCAGAGTGCCCGGAATCAGGAATGATGAGTACAAGAAGCTAGGAAAAGAAGAACTTAGAAAAGAAGTAAAAAGAATGAGGATTGGAAACACTTACAGGAGATGACAGAGAAAATTCTCTGAGACTAACAAGAGATGAGCAAGAAGAAGAAAGAAAAACTCCCTCACAAGAAGAGAGAGATAGAGAAATAAAAGAATAAATGAACCCCAAGAGAACTTGTTAACCAAGTTTCTCAAGGTTCAGGGGGCAAATAAGTGTCATCATTACTATGACACGTCAGCAAAAGGAAAATGGAAACGTCTCCTTAGAAGCGAGCGAATCAAACAACGACACATAACACTTCACGCCTGGAATAAAAGTTTATTAACTTCCGAAGAAGGTTACGAGCAAGTACCTGGAAAGAAGGCTGTGCGCGTCTTCATAGAAGAAAGAGGCACCTTCCGAGAAGAGGCCGATAAAGCTGCTCGGAAGGAAAGCCATGAACGCTCTCGAGAAAAAGTACCATTCGAGAAAAAGCAAAGTACTCGGAAGCTTTGAAGAAAAAGCAAAGTACTCAGAAGCTTTGAAGAAAAAGCAAAAAAAACTACTCGGAAGAATGGACAACGCCCACACTCCTGAGTGGGGGCAATGTTACGGACCGGCCCCTAAGCCCAATCCACTTGAATAAAGGCCATAAGCAATAAGGCTCATAGAGGTAAGAATCAAGTCATATCTGGCAAGATATAATATGATCACAACAGATCCCATACAGATCTCCATCACCTAACACTATATAAGCAGGGGGCAACACACCCTCAAGGTACGTGTTCTCTAACCCTACCCCCCTCATATTTGACCTAGGACCCCATAATCCTAATTCTGGGTTTCTAGGGCTATTTTTACACACATCAACCTCCTTCTCCATTATAGCTCTGGGTTACGCCGGAAGATCTTAACCCCCCGAAGGCACATCTTCTTAATTTGATCATTGAGGCTCGGCACCCCATCTAAAGTCCTTTGGACAATCGTTAAGTGACCCAACCTTAACAGATGGCTAACGAAAAGATCAACTTGATCCATGGTTAGAGGGATCAAAGTGACCATGTTTAAAATCTTCGGATAAAACTGATAATTAGGTGAAAAGAAAGGATTAAATTGAGTAAAATCTCTATATAGATTCACTGCCTTAATCGGACTTACTACGGGGACCACGATCTAGGCTGACCAACGTATTAACAACTCTCACTGCGACTTCAAGTTTTAACGATAAAGATGATTAGATTATTATAGTTACTGAATAATCTAAATCCAAGAAAATCCTTAGTAGTAAAAATAAATAATGATGAAGCATCAAGTTTAGGAACCAAAAATGAATTAGAAATCGCTAAATTAGAATAGAGCTTTCATAATTGGAGTATACCTATTATAGATAAAAATGAAGTATACAAAAAGAGATCATTCTAGGAAGGAAAAGATTATGAGATACATATGCTTGAATATAGTTATCCTGGAACAAGTAATAATAAAACAATTACAATCCTGGAAGAAGAAAGACTAAAAGAGCACAGTAATCAAGGGTATAATTTTATTTATATAGGATTAATACAAGTTGCAGTAAAACCTAATTTTAGAATGGGAATAAATGTTCCAATATTATTACTATTAAGAGATACAAGATTTCCACAATTCAATGACTCATGCATAGGAGTATTAGAAAGTAATTGTCATGATGGACCCGTTTTCTTTGATTGTTACCCAAATTATTCAATGAATTTGAAAAATAAGTATACTTGGCAAGCATTGAAATTACATGTACAATCGGATGCAAAAAATTATAAATGAAAAATATGACCCTTTTGAAATAATTTATAGGATATATTATAAAATTACCAAAGTTAATTATAATTTTAAAGCATTAAGACAGTCTTCAAAAGAAGAAACAGTAATTATGCATGCAAATCTTAAAAGATCTAATATACAAACTCCAAAAAAGTTAAAACATGAAGAATTATTAAAAAAGATGTCTGAAGAATGGGTAATATCTGATATAATTGATGAACCACAAGTAGAAAATACTAAAATAAGAGAAATCATCCAAGAAGGAACTGATATAAGAATAAGAATAAATAGATCACAATCTATAAGGATTCCTAATATTAGGGAAACCATTAGTCATAGAAATTCTATTGATAATTCATCTTTAGAAAATATAGATAATATTATAGGAATTAATAATACTAGACCTTATATAGCAACTCCCATATATGAAAACGATTCAAATTATTCCCCAACTAGATCACAAATATTAGGAGTTATTATCAAAGAAGAATCATTTAAAATTGACAAGGAATGTATAAGAATAGATTTTAATGCAAAATATAATAAAACACTAAGAGAATGGTACTTTAATAATCATACTAAAGAAGAAGTAATAAAAATAAAGAGCTATTTTATGAATACATGAGAGAAAATAAAATTAATCTCTATTTCTTTGATTGGTACAGTAATTATTATGTTAAAAATGATAAGAAATTATGTCCATTAACAAAGATAACTTCCGTATGGAAAACTAGCACAGGTGGTATAATAGAATCAGAATATCATCCTAAAGAAACTGTTAAAATATTAATTGAAAAAGATTTAGATAAAGATAATAATATAGAAGAAAATATAGAGAAAAAAAAGATTAAAAAATTACACCAACAATTTAATTTTACTAACACTATATTGGATATAATAAAAAATCAATTAGGAAGGATGGAAAGTAATACTAGTAAACCTATTGAAATAGAAAAGCCCATATATAAACTTCAAAGTATAGATAATATTAGTTTAAGATCAAAAGTAGTAAGGAAGTTGATGAGCTAAAAGAAAAACTTAAGAATATTAGCTTAGGCAAGATAGTCATTAATACCATTGAAAAAGAAGAATTAGAATTAAATAAAATTTCTAATAAGTCAAATTATCCTAGAACTAGAAATTATTATTCTAGACCATCTCTAGTAGATGTAGGATTAGAAGAAAGGTCACAATTAGTACAAAATAGTTTTCTGGACCAGATTTAGTAGAATGGAATATAGATGGATTAAGTGAACAAGCAATTTTAGATCAAATGTGTAGTATGACGATGGCAGTAATTTCTTATAAAATGAGAAAAATTTCGGATAAAGATGCAGCTATTATGTTAACACAAGGATTCACAGGATAGTTAAAAGGATGGTGGGATAATTTCCTTACTATGCAAGAAAAAGAATTAATCTTTAACAGTATAAAACAAGAAGACCAATCTCAAGATGTCACATCAACTTTGATATACATTATTATTAAGAATTTGTTAGTGATCCCAACACTTTTAAAGATAGAATAGGAATTCAATTAATGAATTTAAGACGTCCAACTATGTCTGATTATAGATGGTATAAAGATGTATTCATATCAAAAGTTATGATTAGAGATGATGCCTCTGCACCTTTCTGGAAAGAAAGGTTTGTAGTAACAGTGCCAAAACTATTTTCGAAAAAGGTATTACAAAAATTACAAACTCAATTTGTATCACAAATTCCTTATAATTTATTAACATTTGGCCAATTACATAATATAATAGTACAAATCGGTATAGAAGTATGTACAGATACAAAAATACAGCAAAAGATGAGGCAAGAAACCATTACAGGAAAAAGAGTTTGGAACATTTTGCCATCAATATATAGTCCCAGAAAAAACAACAAGTAGTCAAAATAAAATAAAATTTTTTTTTTATAAAAAACAAAGTAAAGATAGGGTCTCTTATTATGAGAAAAGAAACTATAAAAAGTCATATAAAAGTCCTAAAGATAAGCCAAAACCTACTAAGGAAAAACAAATAACATGTTGGAAATGCCAAAAACAAGAACATTATGCTAATAAATGTACAACAAAACAAAAAATAAAGAAAATGGAAAACAAAGAAGTTGAACAAGCCTTAACAGCTTTATTGTTTAACTCCGAATCAGAAGAACAATCCTTTTATGGAGATTTTTCTGAGTCAGATAATTTTATTCAACAATTAGATATTATATCATCTGATGAAGAAACCATAGATGAAGAAAGTGAAAAAGAAAGACAAAATAATTGTTTAGGAATAGAATTATGTCATTGCAAGGATTATATAAAAACTATAAACGTTTTAACAAAAGAGCAGACATCAACTTTAATAAATATAATTGATAAATTAGAAGATAATCCTTTAAGAAATGAATTTATAAATCAATTAACAGAATTAATTAAAAAAGAAGAAGAAAGTACAAAAGATATTAAGCCAATAGAAATAAAAAAATTATAATAGATTTAAAAAAACCTAAAGAAGAAAATCTCTCTCAATTCATTACAAGAAGAAATAAAAACTTTAAAAAGAAAAATTGCAGAATTAAAACAACAAAATATTGATATGGATTATAGATTATTAAAAATAGAAAGAAAAAATGTAATAAAAAGCCAAGAAAAAAGAACAGAAAATAATAATAGTCAATTATCAATTTTAAAAAATTATATAAATATGTTATCATTATTAGTAAATCAGAAATGATATACTAATGTAACCATAGTTGTAGGAAATGAAAAATCTAATTTTATCGCAATGGTAGATTCAGAAGCTGATATTAATTGTATACAAGAAGGATTAATACCCACAAAATATTATGAGAAAACGACAGAAAGAATTTATAAGGTAGAAAATGATAAAATGACTATAAATTATAAATTATCTATAGCAAAAATTTGTAAAACTAAAGTATGTTTTACAACAACTTTTTTCCTAGCTAGAAAAATATCTCAATAAGTCATATTAGGAAACCCATTTACTTTATTACTTTATCATTTTCAAGTAGATGTTGATGGAATAACTTGCATGCGTATCCCCAATAATCCTATCCATTTTCAATTTATTAGCAAACCTAAGCAGCAAGAACTTAATGTATTACAAAAAAATATCTACTCAAGATAATATTATGGAAAGAAAACGAAAACAAATTAATTATTTAAGTCAACAAATCATATATAAAAGAATAGAAGAACAATTACAGACTATTGGAATACAAAATAAAATAAAAGAAATTGAAGATAAAATTAAAAAGAATTATGTAGTCTCAACCCTAAAGCATTTTACCATAGAAAATTACATGAAGTATCTTTACCATACGAAGATGGGTTCAATGAAAAAGATATACCTACTAAAGCAAAACCTATACATATGAACAAAGAATATTTAGAATATTGTAAAAAAGAAATAAAAGAGTATCTAGATAAAGGATTAACTAGGCCTTCCAAGTTACCTTGGAGTTGTACAGAATTTTATGTGATGAAAGCATCTGAAATAGAAAGAGGAGCACCAAGGCTAGTTATTAATTAAAGTATTAAAATGGATTAGATATCCTTTACCAAATAAAATGATTTAATAAAAAGATTAAATAAGGCCAATATATTTTCTAAGTTCGATCTAAAATTCGGATATTATTAAATAGGAGTAAAAGGAGAAGATAGATGTAAAACTGCATCTAAAGTACCTTTTGGTCATTAGGAGTGGAACTTAATGCCTCAAGGATTAAAACATCCCCTCGTGAATTTCAAGAAATAATGAATAATATATTTTATCCACATATTGATTTTACAATTGTTTATTTAGATGATGTATTAGTATATTCTAAAGGAATAAATCAACATATACAACACTTAAAAAAATTCATGAATATTATAAAAGAACAACGATTAGTCTTATCAGAAAAGAAAGTGAAAATCTTTATAACTAAAGTAAGCTTTTTAGGATATGAAATATATCGAGGAACCATAACTCCTATTAAAAGAGCTATTGAATTTGTAGATAAATTTCCTAATGAAATAACTGACAAAAAACAATTAAGGTTCTTAGGATGTTTAAACTATGTAGCCGAATTCTTACCAGAAATAAGAACAACTTGCGAGCCTCTTTATAAAAGATTAAGAAAAAATTCTCCTCCTTGGACAGAAGAAATGACTTCCATAATAATAAAAATAAAGAATTTAGTAAAAAAATCCCATGTATAAGTATACTTGACCCATTAGCAACATTGATTGTAGAAACAGATGCATCAGACCTAGGTTATGGAGTACCTCCTAATGGTTCAAAAGAACAAATAGTTAAATACCATTCAGGAATATGGAATAAAGCTCAAAAGAATTATGCAACTATTTAAAAAGAAATATTAGCTATTGTATTATGTGTTACTAAATTCCAAGAAGATTTATTTAATAAAACTTTTATAATAAAAATAGATTGTAAAGCAGCTCCTAGTGTATTACAAAACGATGTTAAGAATTCAGTCTCAAAACAAATATTTGCAAGATGGCAAGCTATATTATCATGTTTCAATTTTTCAATTGAAGATATAAAATGTGATTCAAACTATCTTCCTTACTTTCTTACTCGAGAATTTTTACAGGGTAAAAATGAATAAAAAACCAGCCTTGAGTGAAGATTATGGTCAACCTTTTGATCAAGAAAAAGAAAAACAATTATCTATTACTCCTTTACTAGCAAAACCATTATTATTATGGCCTTTGGCAATGCCACAGGTCGTTAAAAATAAAAAAATATCATTATCAGCATTACCTCTAATAAGCTCTGAAATTACCACAAGTAACAAATTTGCCCTATTACAACCCTCAGATCTTTATAATACTCAACCACTAAAAGAACAAATTCCATATCACAAAAAAGCCAATCCTATTAGGATATTAACTATTGAAAAAGAGTGGTTTATAAAAGATCGAAAAATCTTATATAAATCCATTTTCCCAAACACCTTTCATTATATCCCTATAAACCCATATAAAACACGAAAATTTTATGAGTTCATATTAGTAGACACGGGGTCTATTGAATTAACCCATTATAAAGATTCTAGTACCCAACAACCAATTTATTCAAAAATAAAAATTATTAAAGTATTATCTTTACAAGATTGGGAATTACCCCTATTCCAACATAAGAGCTTCTCATTCAAATTTGAGCCTCAAAATTATACTTATTATGATTATCAGGAAGTATGGACTAATATATTATATTTGGCACCAAGCCCCATTCTTGGTTCATTTGTTTTAGAAAAGAAATTTCATTACAATTTCCAAAGTGGTTTCAATCATGGTTCCAAACTTTCGGACCAATAGAAGCTTTTTTTCCAAAAGAAGCTAGTCTTGCTTATGAGTATTTTAAGAACAAATAATCATTTCTACCAAAATATAAATTCATATCTTTTATAGCAGCCATGGGAATAAGTTGGATTATGTCTTGGGACTATGATTCAACAGCCTTTGAAGATTCGCCCAACATACAATATTTAATAAGAATCATTAAGATCAAGTGGTGGAGCAAATATGATCTCAATTTATTAAGGAAAATAACTATTGATCAATGGTTATCATCATCACAAAAACATCCTGCAATTACGTCTTCAAGCAACATTATGACCAACAAGATATCCTATGAAAAAGAGTCTCAATTTTTAGCCCAGAAACAATAAATTTTAGCAGCATTAGCAGCAGCAACGTCAGAAGAAGATATTCAACTTGCTGAAGGTAATCGATTACCAAGGGCAGTAATCGATTACTAAGCTCCAAAATTCAAAAATTAGGTATAACGGTCACAAGGTAATCGATTACTCAGGCATATAATCGATTACCTGACTCAGAAATGCACTAAAACGACTAGTTTGACAAAATTGCCTCCATCCCACCTAATTTGCAACGTCCCTAAGGCTTGGGATTGCTATAAATAGATGGTTTGAGAGCTCTTTCAAAAAATTTGAGCATTTCTAAGCTTTCATATTGATATACTTCATATTCTTCATCTTTTTCAAGGAGAAGACGAAGAAGTTCAATCCAGTCCTACACAATATTTTCAAGATTCTCAAGACCCATATAAAATGTAAAAGGTGTCGGCACATAGTAAATGTCGGCAAATAGTAAAAGTAAATAGTAATTGTCGACACACAGTAAATGTCGGCAAAACAGTAAATTGTCGGCAAATAGTAAAAGTTGGTCAAATAGTAACCCATTAAAAGTCTATAAATACCTAAGGAAAGGCTGGTACTTATCCAACTTAAGTATTTATAGACTTTTAATGGGTTACTATTTGACCAACTTTTACTATTTGCCAACAATTTACTGTTTGTTTTTACTGTTTTGCCGATATTTACTGTGTGCCGACAATTACTATTCACTTTTACTGTTTGCCGACATTTACTGTGTGCCGACACCTTTTACATTTCATATGGGTCTTGAGAATCTTGAAAATATTGTGTAGGATTGGATTGAACTTCTTCGTCTTCTCCTAAAGGTACAGCTTGTATGGCTTGTAAGGAATTTTAAATATCTTATTCTGACGTTGCTGTTGCTAATGCTGCTAAAATTTGAGACTCTTTTTCATAGGATATCTTGTTAGTCATATTGTTGCTTAAAGTCGTGATTGCAGGATGTTTCTGTGATGATAATAACCATTGATCAATAGCTGTTTTCCTTAATAAATTGAGATCATATTTGCTCCACCATTTGATCTTAATGACTCTTATTAAATATTGTATGCTGGGCGAATCTTCAAAGGCTGCTGAATCATAGTCCTAAGACATAATCCAACTTATTCCCATGGCTTCTATAAATGATATGAATTTATATTCTGGTAGAAATGAGGATTTGTTCTTAAAATACTCATAAGCAAGACTAGCTTCTTTTGGGAAAAAAGCTTCTATTGGTCCGAAAGTTTGGAACCATGATTGAAAATTCTTTGGAAATTGTAATGAAATTCCTTTTCTAAACCAAATGAACCAAGAATGGGGGCTTGGTGCCAAATATAATATATTAGTCCATGCTTTCTGATAATCATAATAAGTATAATTTTGTGGCTCAAATTTTAATGAGAAGCTTTTATGTTGGAATGTGGGTAATTCCCAATCCTGTAAAGATAATACTTTAATAATTTTTATTTTTGAATAAACTGGTTGTTGGGTACTAGAATCTTTACAATGGGTTAATTCAATAGACCCGTGTCTACTAATATGAACTCATAAAATTTTCGTGTTTTATATGGGTTTATAGGGATATAATGAAAGGTGTTTGGGAAAATGGATTTATATAAGGTTTTTCGATCTTTTCTAAACCACTCTTTTTCAATAGTTAATATCCTAATAGGATTGGCTTTTTCGTGATATCGAAATTGATCTTTTAGTGGTTGAGTATTATAAAGATCTGAGGGTTGTAATAGGGCAAATTTGTTACTTATTGTAATTTCAGAGCTTTTAAGAGGTAATGATGATAATGATGTTTTTTCATTTTTAACAACCTGTGACATTGCCAAAGGCCTTAATAATAATGGTTTTGCTGGTACAGGAGTAATAGATAATTGTTTTTCTTTTTCTTGATCAAAAAGGTTGACCATAATCTTCACTCGAGGCTGGTTTTTGATTCATCTTTACCCTGCAAAAATTCTCGAGTAAGAAAGTCAGAAAGACAGTTTGAATCACCTTTTATATGTTCAATTGAAAAATTGAAACATGATAATATAGCTTGCCATCTTGCAAATATTTATTTTGAGACTAAATTCTTAACATCGTTTTTTAATACACTAGGAGCTGCTTTACAATCTGTTCTTATTATAAAAGTTTTATTAAATAAATCTTCTTGGAATTTAGTAACACATAATACAATAGCTAATATTTCTTTCTTAACAGTTGCATAATTCTTTTGAGCTTTATTCCATATTCCTGAATGATATTTAACTATTTGTTCTTTTGAACCATTAGGAGGTATTTGTTTGAGAATTCCTCCGTAACCTAGGTCTGATGCATCTGTTTCTACAATCAATGTTGCTAATGGGTAAAGTATACTTATACATGGGATTTCTTTTACTAAATTCTTTATTTTTATTATTATGGAAGTCATTTCTTCTGTCCAATGAGGAGAATTTTTTCTTAATCTTTTATAAAGAGGCTCGCAAGTTGTTCTTATTCCAGGTAAGAATTCGGCTACATAGTTTAAACATCCTAAGAACCTTTGTAATTGTTTTTTATCAGTTATTTCATTAGGGAATTTATCTGCAAATTCAATAGCTCTTTTAATAGGA
>JASCZI010272275.1:2068-44250 GCA_036250425.1 Stylosanthes scabra
GCCCCATTGACACCCCTAGGTTATATAAATAACTAAGAATTTAATTTCCATGCACCGTCAGTGTAAAAGAGTTTTACACATATATCTAATAAGATGTTACCACATCATCAAAAGCAATTAATTTTCAAGCCCACTACTTCTAAAATCAAATAAATGCATGAATCTGATTGGATGATTGTGTAAAATATTTTACACTGTCAGTGCATCAAAATTAAACTCAATAACTAATGAATAAGTATAGGTGCCCAATAAAATTACTACCAATAACCATCCAACAAAATTTTTAATACACATGGCACACCATCAAAGTTGGAAAATCCAACAATCGACTTCACCATGGCGTGGCGTTCACCTTCAACTTTTGTAGCGCACATTAGCACCATTGTTGTTGATGCAAACACTGTGTCAACCTCTTTATAACAAACATCATCCCCTTCAGGTTCACGATCGCGTCCACGATCACTGCCACAACATCGTCACCTTCAAAATTAGCTTTTGTCTTCAACATGTTCATTGTGTTCTTCGCAAGCTTTTTCATTTCAATAGCACTCTCGTTCCATTTCTCCCATTTATTCCCTATATGAGCTCCATCGTCTTCTTCTTCGAAGAACACCGTCGTCATCACTTCCATCCACTTGAAGATCTCTATAAGAGGAAAAGCTTCTTCTCATTACTTTCAACATTTGTGTCTCTTTTGTCCCTTCAAAGTTTCTTTAGTGCTTTTCTTTCAATATTGTAGTTTTGGATGATCTCCTTTTAACATTTTGTATGATCTAATTTATTGTTTTGGATGATCTCATTTTTTATGTAGTCTAATAAATTTATTGATTGATATTGGTCAAAAATTTATTGATTACCTATCATGATTGTTAAAAAAAAATAAGACAAGTCTATCGTTAATTCGTTACCCATCACATTGTAATATCCTCTCAAGAGGTTAGTCACAAAAAAAAAAAAAAAAAAAACTCTCAAGAGGTTTCAGAGGTCAATTTATCTAATTTTTAATTATTTGTTTGGTTTCCATTGAGTAAGGAAACTAAATCCAAAACGAAAAGGCTCAACGGCTCATGGGGTTACTGTAAATAAAAGATAACTTTGTTCGAAACCTCCTCCGTATACCGTAGCCTGTCACTCTCTCTTCCCACTCCGCCGCCGACGGTTTTAACTAACAACCGCCGATACTGAGTTTCCGCCGCGCTCTGTTCCTTCAGTTGTTCTGTCCCTTCGCAACCTCCATCGACCCTCGTGCCACTGTCATCGTCGCCGTAGTCGACTCACCGGCGACCAATTCGAAGAAGCACTCAAAGGTTTATTTCAAAATAAAAAAGAAATCGCGCTCTCATATGCATGCTGGGTTTGTTCATAAAAAAATTTCAGTTTTTCTCTTTTGATTCCATTCGTCGTGTACTGCAGAAATTGAATGGATTAATCAAAATTCTTGTTTTGATTTGAGCATTCAAAGATAAAGTTTGTTACCTGATTTGGAATTTCAGTTGTATGTAATTGAATCCCTGTGTTCATATCTCTGCGATTCATTCATTCATTCAGCTAGTTAATATCTACTTGATTATAGAACCTGCTTCTTGTAATCTTTGTAGCTATGAACCAGAAAGAATCTGAAAGAAACCTAATTCCTTGGGATGGAGCTCTTTCTTCAAGTGACTTTTTCTGTGCTGCTTCTGCCTTTTCTGAGAAGTGGAAAAGGTTCAATCCTTCTGTTCCTCCATGGTTGTGGGTACCATCTCCAAAACATCATTTACTATCTTCTCATAAGGTGAGTTTTCCATCATTATATTTTTCTTTATCCACTGCATTATTGTTTTAGGCTTAGCTATTGTTGTTGTATGTCTTTTTTGAATCAGGAGGAAGGATACTTGTCACTAGAGGGCATGTGCTTTATCAAATCAAGTGAGGTCTGTCAGCGATTCAATATAGCACTAAATTCATAACAGCGGAGTCGATGTAAGTTTTTGGATTGTAATTGCCATTACAGGATCAAAAGAGTTGTAGAAGTCAAACATGGAAAGAAGAGAGCAGCATCTCTCAAGAAGAAGAAGCTGTAGACAATGCCGCTTTAGTATGTATGAATTAGTATTCATAATCTAGCTCATGTTTGCAGAATACACTACATGAATATGGTTACTATTACCTCATTACAGTTTCACTACTGTTCTTGATTACTCACAATAATATTTTTCATCATGTTATAGGTCCAGAGCTGTTTTGATGAAGTGAATCACTATGATTTTCACATTGTTTACAGCCCTTCATATAGAGTTCCAGTGTTGTATTTCCGTTCTTACCATAGTGGTATGCTCCCTTTTCAATCTATGGAGTTCGCATGAGAAATATCTTGATGGATTATAATTATGCTTTTCATAAAAATAAGTTTGAAAACCAGCATTAACTTTTCACATTGATGTTGGAATTTGGGTACTGGGTTACAATGCTGCTGTAATTGAAGCTGTGATTAGACAAAAGAATTTTTATTAGGAAATGGAGGGAAATACAATTTTCAATTATATCATCTAGGTTAATGGTCTTAACTTTCTTGAAAAACAACAGTTTTAAATTTTGTCTATGTCAGTTCACATAATACTCTTTCCATTCCATATTAATATGTTGTTTTGAACTTTGATACTTCATAAATTAATATATCTAGATACAACTTTTATCTGGATCCATTATTTAACAACTTAAGGATAAAAGTTACAACAACTTATCAATATGAAATGGAGGGAGTGGCATTGGAGAAAACAACTGTTATTCTCTACATGATAAATGGTCGTTATAGCCATCTTTCTATTTTATAATTACTATGTGAAGCAAATTTTCTTATTGAAATAAATGATTTTCACTTTCACTGTATATTTGATTTGGTGATACTATTTATGTAGACGGACAGCCTTTGCCGTTTGATGAAATTGAAAAAGACCTTCCCAATCACTCTGCAAAGATACATTTAGAATCAAAATGGACTTTTATAACTCAGGAGGTAAACAACTCTTTTCCATCTCTTTCTTTCCTTTTAGACTATAGTGTCACTTTTTTCCATTTACTTTTAAACTTCAATTTCATAATTGTGTTCCTCTTGAAAATATGCTGAAAGCTATATCAATTTTTGGGGTTGGTCCATCTGATTCTTTGCATATCATGGTTTGCGACAAGAAACATTTTTATGAATAGACATGGAAATAGGAAAAATATTTTCTCTCCAGTTTGTAATCACATATTATATTAAGGATAACAAGAACTTGTCTTCAAACTTTGCACTACTGTTGTTCATATACATATTAAATGAATTCAATGTCATATATCTTGTAGGAACACCCATATTTGAACAGACCTTGGTACAAGTTACATCCATGTGGGACAAGTGAGTGGATGAAGCTGCTATTCCATGGCGATGCATCTTTGAATAAAAATGGTTTTGTTATTGAACACTATCTTGTTTCATGGTTCTCTGTCATTGGACAAGTGTTTGGTCTTAAAATTCCTTTGGCAATGTTGGAGACTGTGAGTTGCTAAATATGGTGCTCACTGATGCTAAAATGTAAAGAATAAAAGGTCTCCAAAAAACCACATTAAATTTAGGGTAAAGTATTGTTTTGATACCCAAAGCATGGAGCAAAATAGGATGATTGAAATGTTAGGACCAATTTACATTTGACATGAGATATGTAGGGGTTTAGTTTTAATAGATTTTGCATGAAAATCGTTTTTATCAAGCTTTACCAAATAGTATAATTTAGAAAATTGGATTGGATCCATTTCATTTAAAATTAAGGTCCAATATAACTTGATTCAAGAAATGCATTAGGTATCAATAATTTAATTAAATAAAAAGCTAAACTAAAGATATATAATCAATAAAACTACTTCTGACCAGATGGAGCACATATTCAACTCTTGAGAGAATATAGTTAAAACATCCAATAATAAATGACTATATTATTATTCATCACATTTTGTTTCACTAATCAATCGTCGTTTCTTCAATGGATCATGCAAAATTTCACCACTACATGGCAACAACTAATCACTCTTACAACAATAAATATATAGTTCTCCTGCATGTTACATCTTCCAAGTTGCAATTTGAACAAATCCTCTAATTCTTTCAAGATCGTTTATTTTGGGGTTCTAGTGAAGTGAACAAGGAATTCTGTGTTACCCTCAGCCCCTTTGAGAGGGGACTCAATCCAACCCTTACTGCAGAAACCAAAATCCTCTACACCCTTTATAATCCTGTCAAGAACCTGAAATTACCGAAAATCAATCACTTTCATATTTTGTCATACTATTTATGACTCAATGCAGGGTGTTTAACAGTTTAACATGAGAAAACAGCTTCAAATCATAGAATTTTTTGGATCACAAGTTATCCACTCAATGTTGCGCTGGCTGTGGAGTGAGAAGGAGGACTAGTTCAATTCATTCTGCTAGCTTGCTTCCAAAACAGGTATCGCCATTTTTTTTTAGAGAATTAAGAATAATTTATACATGAATTAACTTTTAACACTGCATGCATCCTAATGTTTACCATCATGGAACAGTCGATGTGATGCACATGTCAGATGAATGACATGATAGTCAAATCCTTATTTCAGTTTATTATGAAACTTTTCTTTTCACAAGATACCCAGAAATCACATACCTCTTGATGGATACTAGGATCTTTCACTATCCCCCCTTTTCCTACCTGCACAGTGAAATGCAAAACTGTAATTATATTTTTGTTTGCCCACAAGATCCTACCCCTACCTCAACTCCATTACAGCTTAACCAAGTAGATAATATTTAGTCGGAAACTACAGTTGGCAACATCAAAACAAATCACCTGAGACCTACGAGCTTCAAATTGTGGTTTAACCAAGGTTACTAAGGCTGCATCTTCCTTCATGACATTAACCACAGCAGGCATGACCTGTGAAGAGAATAAAAGAATGTTAGTGGGCGAAGAAGGCTAACCATACACATTATTCTAAAAAATATCAGTAAAAGACTAAAACTTATCATAAATGATCCATGCTTCGCTTGATTTTCTAGTTGTTATCGTGAAGTAGTCAGCCACAAAGAAAACTAGTAGTCAATCAATAAGATACCAACCTAATGTCATTCTTGCTCCAATACATATATACTCAAACTATTTACAGGATTTATAACATATGTAAATGTACAAGTTCTTGCTTTAAAAACAAGCAACTTTGACTTGATGGCTGTTGGCTGGTCTACTTTCGAAGTGTAATGTCGGACCAGTTTACTGTCCCAACAACAGAATCAAAATGACTTAAGCAGTAATCAGCCTACCAAAAACCATGTCTCAGCCACATATTTAACAGTTTTGGCTATGTCAAGAATTCAGAAGAAGGGATGAAAGAGACCAGTAAATTGGCTGCTTCATGTTTCAGTTGGATGGAACAATCCAATTTGGAAAAAAGAAATGCTATACCCCATAATAGGAGAAACCGAGTTACGATTGATCCGTTTTCAGAACTTACCAAGAGAATAGAGATGAACGAAAGGTCTAAAGTCACCAGATCAACATTTTGGGGGAGTTCTGTAAGATATCTTAAATTTGTCCTCTCTATAACAGACACTCGATCATCTCTACGTATTTTTTCAGCCACCTAAATAAGTTAACGATCATGAGCAGTAGAAAATCACTAAGCAGATTGATATGCATAGGTCAAACGAAAATAGAAGAGTGCATGCATCTTCTATAGGGAAAATGAAACAACAGACTCCAATAACCATGTTTCCACATTCGCAGAACTTATAAAGTATGACGAGTTACCTGTCCATATCCTACATCAATTCCATAAACATGTGATGCGCCATACTGAAGTAAGCAGTCGGTAAATCCTCCAGTTGACAGCCCAGAATCAAGGGCAACTTTACCAGCAACATTGACACCGAGTTGTTCAATTGCAGCTTCCAACTTATGTCCAGCCCTGTGTTGTTAAAGCCGAAAATGAAAAGGAAAGAAAAAATAAAGAAAGAAAGTAAAGCTTCGCAAGTTGCGGTAGAGATATTATTACAAGTAAGCAGAGGAAGATGGCTTCACCTACATACATATTTTGGAACTTCTGCAATTATCTCCACAACTGCTTTTTCAGACACAGGAGTACCAGCTTTATTTACCACCTTCCCGTTCACGTATACTTTGCCTACATAACATATGCTTTTAGTTTCTAGTAAGTAGTATATTGTATAGTTTCATTTCACTATGACAACGTTATTGATATAGATATTGAGCATATGAAGTCAAGGATAACACAAAATGAACAAAACAAAAGGACCAAAAAAAAAAAAGGATTTTGGAAGATATGCAAAACACGAAAGACTGGGAGTGAAGGTATGTCTTCAACTTGATATCTTTGCAATCATAAGGTTGCTTGACTACTTAGTTTAGAACAAATGTTTATAAAATAGAAGACTCCAATTCATCCTCCAAGAAAATCTTCCACCACTAGTGAACTTTGAAATCACATTATTTAAATTCAATCAATTAGTACAGCTCTATTAAAATCCCTAGCAGAGCATGTATATTGAACTAGAACTAAAAGTTGAAGCTAGTTACCTTGCAAAATCCATGACTGGATAATAGATCTGCTATATTGTTGATATTTTTCAAGACATATTTCATCAAGCCTCTTTTTTCTACAAAAATAAAAGGAAACAAAACATTTCAACATCATCAATTCATAACGCAAATATGAACAATTTTACATTAAGAAGAATAGCTACTAAGCCATGACATGTGAAAATTTAACACAAGGGTTTAAATTAAAGCAAAGAAAGGTTACTTACTTCTTGAAAGGTAAACCCTTTTCCGAATTTGCAGTAGCATATCCCTTGAATGAAGTTTGAATTGGAGCGCCGACCCATCTCACTGAAAAGAAAAATAAAAAATTGAAAAAAACAAAATTGATGTGTAAGTTGCATAGATGGGTAAGGGTTAGGGATTGGTGTACCTGGTGGATTGAAAGTTGGGAAACGGGAAAGGATAGTGAAGGTTGTGTGAGTGTGGAACTGGAAACCTCGAGAGATGGTGAAAGGATGCTTCAGAAACTGTAACGCCATTTTTGTTTATCGCCTTATTCTTTCTTTTCTCATTCTTGAGGATTGCAAGTTGGAACCCTGCTGCTGTGTCTAAGAAGATGATGATACAAAACCAGAACTAGAACAATATAAGAAAGAGTTTAATTAGATTCATACATTAAGATTTTAGAAATAATACGTTTGAAAATTAATTGCATAATTTCCGATTGAATATATATGTAAACAATAATTTTATGTCAACAAGTGATTTTGGCTATTTATTTTTATGCTAAATAAAATATTATTTCGGTGTGAAATAATATAAAAAAGTGAATCTAAATAAAGTTCTATTTGATACCGAAATAATCTTGCTAGAAATAAATCAATTGATTACACTTGGTTGACCAAAACCACTCATTCAAATAGCATTATCCGTATATAAAACTCTTTTACACGTGCATAAAAATTAAATTTTTTTGTTATGGCAAAAATTGAGGTAACAAAAATGTAATTTTCATCAATTTTTAAATAATCAGAAGATTTTTTTATTGTTAATAAAATTAATGTTATTTTTGTTAATATTTAAAAACTTCAACGCCATTAATAGTAGTTTACTCTTTAAAAAATAATTCAAAGTCTGGCACATTAGTATTTAAAGTTTGACATGATCTATTTTATTATGTTTTAAAAATCTATTTTTAAAAATTTATTTCACTAGATTTTAAATAATATGTTTTTCTAAATTTTAGATATTTTATCTAAAAAAATTGACTAATTATTGATTCTTTTTGGCTTTTATTCATTACTAATATATTTTTTTAAAAAGAATTATGTATTATATTACATATTTGGCTTAATTTTAAGGCATTTCTGAATTTTGGCTCGGATGACCAAACTTTTACCTTGATCCAATTTCAAAGTCTATCTATCATAAAAATTTCCACTAATCCAAATTGAAAAAAAATTATAATCACTTCTTCAAAATTATATTATTATTATTATTATTATTATTATTATCAAGGCCATAAGTGTAGTGTAGAGTAGCCAAGAATAACAACCAGAGAATTCCTATCCCCTTTTGAAGTGAACTCAACAAAAACCATAAATAAATAATAAATAAATAACTGTTATTCATTCCTTCCGTTAAAGCTGTTTTGTTGTGTTTCCCTCTTCACTCACTCACTCTCTCCAACACCAACCACTCCTTCTTGAAGCCATGATCATTCAAAAACTCCATTCAACACCAACCTTCCACTCCCCCCTTTCTTTCTCATCATCATCATTCCTTGCAAACCGCTTCCTGTCCTTTGTTCCATACCCTTCAAGAAAGCCTATTCTCAAGTTGAATTCCACTTCAAACGACGACCAAGTAATCTTCTTACTTTTTCCCTCTTTCACAATAAATTTTTTCCGTGTTCAATATATGTGTTCAATGTGATATTTATTACTCTTTTCGCTTCTCAAATTAAATGTTCACTTTTGAAATATTAAGTAAAAAATTAAGAAATTGATTGAAATTTTTTACAAATCATTAGAAGTTAAGATGTTAAAAAATTATGGAGTTACAAAATTACCTTTGAGTTAATTCTTAATTTGGTCCATGAAGTTTCATTTTTTTGCTAAAATGGTCCCTGAAATTTATTTCAATTCTATTTCCCTAAATTTAGAGGTTGTACCTCAATTTAGTCGTGACACAACTTTCATCATTCATACGTTAATATTATGTTGATATAGAAAACCGGTTGCCACAATGGATACAAAAAACGATGTTGTTTTGGGTATCCACTATGGCAGCGACCATCTATATCAGCATGACATTAACGTAGAGTGACGGAAGTTGTCTCAGGGACTAAAGTGAGGCACATCTGTAAACTTGAGAGACTATATAGAGTTGAAATAAATTTTAAGGACCATTTTAGTCTTTTAGGAAAAGAGTGAAATTTCAGGACCAAATTGAGAATTAACTAAATTACCTAGTAAACATGTTATAATTTATTAGATATACACTTATTTGATAACTAGTAAACATTTTCTGCTTTTACCCTCCATTCTCCATGCAATGTGAATGTTAAAGCATAATCATCAATGGTAGTTATCATTAAATAAAGATATTTTGGTGAATAATTTCGTGACCAGTTCTTGATTAATTTGTGCACAGACATTAAAAGGATTTCACAACCGTGTGGTTTGGTTGTAGTGCAGGATTATTATCTCCTTGATGCTCCAGAGTCTATTGGAGATGGGTTCTCTTTTAGTGGAGGTAAGGTACATGCAACCACTTATCCAAAAAAATGGTTCTATCTTGCTAAAAGTTTTAGCTTTTGAGATCGACAACGATTGAACTCTGCATTTTTTTTTTGTCATAAAAGCTCTAATATCATGTTGTGAAACCACTTATATCTCTAACGTGTTGGAAAAACAAATACTGCATTTGGGTTTTATGTAACAAAACTATTTGAGAAATTTATAGGTGAGTTTTTGTGGTCTCTTGTTTTTGACAGGAAAATATTCAGATGAGCCAAGTCCAAGCGATGAGTGGTTTAAGCAAGGGAAAATGGTAACTAATATTTGTTTTTTCATCCTTTCCTTAGATTTTTTTTTTTGAAGGCTTTGTTCTTGTTCTTGCTACTGCTTAATTTTTCCTTTTCCTTTTATCTCTAAAGTAGGCTCTTAAATGGGACCTTTTTCTTATATTATTCTATAGTATGCTGTGAGTTTTAGAGAAGAAAAAAAAATAGTTGAAGTATAGTGCTCATTACTTAAGAGCATACACTTATTGAAAGAAGGAATATTTGTTGTGAAGTTAAATACTTGAATTGTTTCATTTCCTTGTGTTGCAATATTGTTGTAATTTCAAGTCACATTTATTGTGGCCTTATCAGTTTTCTGATGTTATCAGGTCAAAGCCTATTCAGGTTCTGGCAGTGATGAAAAGGCAAAAGATCCCATTTTCGGGCTCGCTATGGGTGCTGATTCTCAAGCTAGTAGCGATTTTTTCAGGTAAATTAAATGTCTCTTCATATTATGTGAAATGTTAATGATTTCTGTCTTTGCTTTGAAGAAACCAGAAAACTTATGAAATCATAAAATATTTTTTCCGTTCCTAAGATTTGAATCTATGGTTAGATATATAACCATTTATATGCCTTTACTTAACCGTTTAAACTTTTGGGATAAATGATTCCATGACATTTATGATCATTGGTTAAGAGAACAAAATATACCATCATGACTAATCCCTCCACAGTATGGATGAAAGACTTGTCTGAATTTGTGAAATTTTGCTTCAAGTAGAAATGCGGAACGGTATTATTTTGAGGGTAACTGATTGAATCATGTTTTTGTCAAAATGTACACAATAGATGGTTTTGTGTTGAAGCTGGAAGTGCTGATAATCCATCAGTGATACTGATCCATGGTTTCCCTTCACAGGTCAGCTTTTATTTTTGAATTATGTCTAGATTGATCTGTAAAATTTTGTTACTTTAGTTTCTCTCATAATCCTAAATCCACAATGTTATTTGTTAGGTAATTAAGGTCACAATTTTAATCCATGGCAAGCTTGTATCCACAATCATGAATGGTGATTTGAATTCGTTTTAAAAGTATAAGATATTTGTATTATATTCCGAATAGGAAGAACTTCTGAAGTGCATATATACAGAGAGACCTCAATCTTATCGAAATATTTATGCTTTTGCAGGCATATTCGTATCGCAAAGTTCTTCCAATTCTCTCCAAGGACTACCATGCCATAGCTTTTGACTGGTTAGGTAAGATAACAATGTTTTTATTATAACATTTTGAAAATTTTATTTGACTTAAACAATAACCACTTCTGCGCTGTAGAAATTCATTCCGTTTAGTCTCCTCTCTCAGGATTCGGGTTCTCTGATAAGCCTCAACCAAAATATGGATTTGACTACACATTGGATGGTAATTCCTTTCAACTAGCCAAGTAATATTAAGTTCTTATCTCGATACATCGGTACATCATGCACTATGATAATCTTGTGGTATAGACCTTGTGGATTACACTTAGTATTTGCATTCTCTGCAGAATATGTGTCATCATTGGGATCGCTTATCGATGAACTTGCAGTTACTAAAGTCTCACTTGTTGTCCAAGTATGTTTGCCTGTTCACTTAAGAAGCTTGGATCCACCAGCTAAATTGTTATTCTTCGACAAATGATAGAATAAGGAAAGTCCCTAATCTCTTTCTTCTTTTTCTTTTTCCTTTTCAGGGATATTTTGCACCCGTTGTGGTTAAGTATGCCAACTCTAATCAAGAAAAGATCAAGAACTTAATACTCCTTAATCCACCTGTACGTTTATTTCACTCGTCAATACTGACTATTTCGTTCAAGAATTAATCTATGTGTACCACTGCACACCTCCATACACCTCTTATCTTCTTCTTCTATTTCGATTTCTGTGTTAAGATACACTATTTATGTGCTATACATAATTGTTTCTTTCTGTGCTATTGTATGTTGTATTAATGTGTTTTGTGAATTTTTCTGTGCTAATGTTTACATTTTCCATGTTATATATGGGATGTATGGAGGTGTACAATAGTACATGTAACATTACCGTTCTTTCAAAACTCATCCTTTTAATGGCATCATCAATCATATAAAAGAGCTTCCCTGAACAAGTGCCTTCCGTTTTCTTCATTATCTGAATCTTGAAAGCATGGACACCGTGTTCTGCATGTGAAATTACATTCTTATTTTGACAGTTTTTTTATTAGCAATTTCTAACTTCAGTTTCTCTTGTTATTTTATAAGCTAACAGCCCAACATGCCAAGCTTCCTCCAACACTATCCATTTTCAGCAACTTTCTGCTAGGTGAAATATTTTCACAGGTATATAATTTTTGTGTTCGTAAGATCCTATTCAATCTAAAGTACAAAATGTACCTTCATTCCTAGTCTCAGGGGTTCTACATACTATGTTTCAATTGTGAATAGGATCCATTAAGAGCCAGTGACAAAGCTCTAACAAGCTGTGGCCCCTATAAAATGAAAGAAGAAGATGCAATGGTCTATAGAAGTCCCTATCTCACATCTGGCTCCTCAGGTTTTGCTCTAAATGCACTTAGCAGGACCATGAAGAAAGACCTCAAGGTAAACAATTCTTTATACTCCCTCCGGCCCGAAATAATTATCTATTCGGACAAATTTGTAGTTCGAAATTCAATGTATCTAGACAAAATTGGGCAAATATGCTCGTAACTTCTAAATAAAGAAAATTTCAATTGAGTGCTGAATTTTTGTATGCCTCTTACTACTTTGTAATAACTCTTATCTCTTTCATTATTATTATTCTTTTAAATTGATAAGAATGTGGTTTGTATGCTTCACTTTTCTTCCTTCAGAGGTATGTGGAGGATATGCAGAGAATACTTAAAGACGAAAGTTGGAAAGTGAAAACAACAATATGTTGGGGACAAAGGGACCGTTGGTTTAGTTATGATGGTGTCGAAAATTTCTGCAAGGATTCCAATCATACACTTATTGAACTTCCAAAGGTAAAATGATAAATACTTTCTTATTCATTTGCACATACATACATATGCTTTTCCTAGGCTTATTTTAGTTTTGAATCTGAGACTTCTTGTTCTAGAAACATAAATATCAGATTGCAGAGTCTCCAAATATGTTGTTTGTTACATAGTGTGCTCTTTTAAGCTTCATCTCTTTAACCAAATTTCTTTGGAATAATAATATTTGGGTGTGTTTTGGATCTGTAGTAACAGTTTTTCTTATGGCAAATTATAATAGAATTTAATTTTGATGCACTGGAGTAAAACGTTTTACACAGTTGTCCAATTATATTTGTTCTTTTTTATGACCATTTACGCAGTCAATGTAAAAGATAGTTATTTTTGCTGACACATTATTACGTAATAGGATGCACCGACAATGCTTAAAAATTAAATTCATTATAATATACTTCCTTGATATTTGGCGAAATTCGTCGTCGCCCAAATACGCATTGTGTATAATGTTATCTAAATCTTAGGGAAGTTGAGGTGATTTACTGATTTTCAACAAACATCAAGTCTAATTCAGTACTTTGTTTTATAACACAGGTGTTAGCTTAAGAATCATAACTTGTTAAGCACATTTTATGTCCAGAAATGCAAGAATTGACTCTTGTTGCAAACTTTGCAGGCAGGCCATCATGTGCAGGAAGATTGTGGTGAAGAAATTGGACAACTTATTTATAAGACAATAAGCAGAAGGGACTACAAATGAGGATATTTCGAAATTTCTAATTAAAACAAAAATAAAAATTGTTTAAGGGCTTCTGTTCTTCTAAGTTCTAATGAAGCCTTTTGTTCCTTGTCAATATCCAAAAGTAATATATACTACAACAACAACCAAACCTTGTCCCATTAGATGGGTTGGCTATATGGATCAAACAACGCCATTAAGCTCTATCAACTAGATTTGTATTGTTTTTAAATCTTCTAAATTATGTTGGTTATCTAAGATATCATTGTTATACTTATTTATTTATAATTTATATTATCTGTATTTCAAAATTAATAACCAAATAAATTATTCATAAAATATATATTGAAATTTGAAACATAAAATACATAAATTATTCATAAAATATATATTAACTAATTTTTTATATACGAGTAAGATATTTTTGTATTGTACTACTGTTTTTTTCAAAAGAAATAATGGATGTGATTGAAAGAAAGAAAAGCAGGTCCGACGCATGCAACTACATTATCAACTTAATACATGTCATCTATTAATCTTTCTTCAAATCATCATAGTAATCTCATCATTTCTAGAAAAAGCTAAAAGCGTCTGATACTTTTTTCATCTAAAACTCAAACTGAGAATTGATGAACCAAACTTAACTGACTGACATATACAGAACATGGCTGAAGTAGTGAGGAACAAGAGAGTTGTTCTGAGGAACTATGTCACTGGTTTCCCCAAAGAATCAGACATGGAAGTTGTGGAAGGAACCGTAACGTTGAAGGTTCCACAAGGTTCCAAGGAGGTTCTGCTCAAGAACCTCTACTTGTCATGTGATCCTTTCATGAGGAATCTCATGAACAAGCCCCAAGAAGGCACAGAAAGCAGCACTACCCTTAACTATTCTGCTGGATCTGTAAGTCATCATCATCTTCTTTTGTTAGTTTTGGAATAATATTTTCAAAATAAGTATCTGTTTTCATAATCTTAGCTTTTTTGTTCAGTTATAATTTCTTAAAAAGTGTTATTAAATTAATTATTATATATTTATATATAAATATACGTGTATTATACATACATCTCGGAGACTATTTTCGGGAATTATTAGGCATTTATATTCAGATATTACTAACTGTTGCAATGGTGATTTATGTGCAATTGCAGGCAATAGGTGGGTTTGGGGTGTCTAAGGTGATAGATTCTGGAAGCTTAGATTACAAGTATGGGGATTTAGTGTGGGGGATTACTAAATGGGAAGAGTATAGCTTGGTCCCTTCAGCTCAAATCATTTCCAAAATTGAGCACTCTCATGATGTTCCACTTTCTTACTATACTGGAATTCTTGGTATGTATTCAAAATTTCCGTCTAACTTTGATTTTTGAATGAATCATATTTATTGTTTGGTTACTGACATGAACTGAAAGTACATTCACTTTCCCATCTCAATTTTGGTTAAGGTGAAGGCTATCACACTTTAACTGATCTCTCTTCTTTGTTTTTTTTTAACTTCATTTTTGGGATGAACATATATTATATGACATTTATACTCTGATTTGGAACTTAATATATGGTAACAGAGCATATTCTATGTTAGTCTAATCCTTTAAACTTTATGCTCTAGATGTTCAATTTTGAGCCTAAGGATGAATGTATTACGAGTCACACATCCCTTCAGAATATGGTCATGATGATAGCTTTTGTAATTAAGTTAGGCTCGCTCAATTATGTATAATTGAAATCTTACTGCTTTTGTGTATGTGTTTATTACTATTTATGATTTATAATTGAAATATTCAGTTTGTTGTGCAATAGTTATTTCTCAACTATGAAATTTTCACATGATTATAAATTTGCTTTTGATAATCATGTATAGTTAACATACACTATATTGAAAACTGGTAGGAAAATTCTCTTATATCAGTTATAACTTATATGTCTATTGCTGCCACATTTTTATTTTCATAAAAATCCTCCTCTTTATCATTGCTTTATAGTTCTAGTGTTAGACACCTTCATTTTTTTTTTTTTTAATGTTTTAATGCAGGCATGCCAGGAGTGACTGCTTATGCAGGTCTCTTTGAAGTAGGTTCTCTCCAAAAAGGGGAGAGAGTCTTTGTTTCGGCTGCCTCCGGCGCAGTCGGCCAACTTGTCGGACAATTTGCCAAACTCACAGATTGTTATGTTGTTGGAAGTGCTGGAAGTAAAGACAAGGTATTGCTCTAATTATTGCATTTATATCTGAGTAAGGGAAAATTGAGACTCGAATTATTAATTAGATATGTTTATGTCTTGATGACATATGTTACTTCCTATAAGCTAAGGTTCTGTTATGATGTAAGAATTGTGGACTAAGAAGAGTTTTAGTTTTAAATGTAACTCATTTTGTTACTTTTAATATCAGGTGGATCTATTAAAGAATAAATTTGGATTTGATGAAGGTTTTAACTATAAAGAAGAGCCTGACCTCAATGCAGCTTTAAAGAGGTGAGTTCAAACAACTTTAGAAAGCGAAACTTTATCAAGCCGTGGAATCAGCCGCTGATGTAACTATGTAAATGAGAAAAACCAGGTATTTTCCGGAAGGCATTGATGTTTACTTCGAGAATGTCGGCGGGAAGACACTTGATGCAGTGCTCCTAAACATGAGAGTCAACGGTCGCATACCGGCTTGTGGAATGATATCGCAGTACAATCTAACTCAACCGGAAGGAGTAACGAATTTGGCTAACATTGTATTTAAGAAGATTCGTATGCAGGGTTTTAACTTCTTTGATTATGTTCACCTGTATCCGAAATTCTTGGAGTTTGTCCTGTCCCATCTCAGAGAAGGGAAGATCAGGTACGTGGAAGACATAGCTGAAGGTCTTGAGAATGGCCCTGCAGCCTTGGTTGGCCTCTTTAGCGGTCGCAATTTCGGAAAACAAGTGCTTCTTGTTGCTCGTGAATAAAAATATATGCTCCTTTTGGTGTCTTACGTGAGACTCAATCCCAGACCTCATAATAATAAGGATCAAGAATTAAGATGGAAACCACAAGTAATAAATGTTACAAATTTAAAGGAGATTAAGACATTACTTTACCATTTTACAAATTTAATTACTTTAGAAAATCTTTTCCCATACTATGTATTGTGTGGATTCTAAAACCATAGTAATATAGTGTACTAAATAACTTATTTTGATTATAAGATTCAAGATTAATGTATACACAAGACTTTTTTTTTCACCCTAACGTTTTTAGGGTTCAGAGTTTATATCGATTATGATTTGACTTCAAACATCTTGCTTCCATTTCAATTGATTTTAGCATATTGAAGTGTCAATTTCCCATCATGAGGTTTCCAATAGAAATGCTTCACGTAATCCGAATACAAAACATTCTTGTACTTTGGCTTCTCTCCACTTGCAAGAATTTGAGGCAAAGGCCCAATGACATCCGAGGGTCTAGGGTTTACAAAAATTGGCACCGAAATTCTGTTCTTGCTCCCATTGGTTGTAACTTGATGCTCAATGCTCTTGTATCGTCCATTGCTCATTATCTGTAATGCATCACCAATGTTGATCACTAGGGCGCCGTGGATCGGCGACACGTGGATCCATCCGTGTCGGTCCTCAGGCCGGACGTAGAGGCCGCCGGTTTTGTCTTGAAGGAGAATAGTAAAGGTCGAGACGTCAGAATGACTCCCTACCCCAACTGTGAGGTTAGGGTTAGGGCAAATAGGATAGTAGTTGAGGTTGATTCTTCTTGAACCCATAAAAAGTGCTTCTGTGGCTTCATCCATTTCATTAACATTTAGTCTCTTTTTTAATGCATTTAGGAGCCGTTTGGCTAAAGCTTCGGTCTTCTTCATGTATTCCAATGCTTCGTCCCTTCAAAATTTACTGATTTAGTTATCAATATTTCTGTTCCATGCATGCAAGAAAATTAGGCTGCGTTTGTTTCTGATGGACAGGACACTGAGATATAGACACTGATGGCCACAAACCTATTTGGTGACAAAGACATGGACACTGGATATACTGTCTCTGGCCTAATGTACACTGTCTCTGTGTCCACTTATAAACGAAGGACACTGATGGACACAAAATTTGCAAGAATGGACACATGATTTTTTAATAAAATTTTTTTCTTTTTACCCACAAAATTATTTATTATTCTAACATTACATTTTTAAAATGATAAAAATGTCATTTACATTAAATTTTAGCTTTGTCCATGTGTGTCCTATCCATTATTGCCAAACACACTATAAAGATATTAAGTTTTAGTGTCTATGTACTATTGTCTCTGTCCCAATGTCTTGTTCTGTCTTGTCCTTGTAAACAAACACAACCTTAGTGTCTAATGTTGTTTCTTAAGTCTTTTGTTAATTATCGGAGTAATTTTCTCTTTGGACTTAATTATGGGATCTTAAGTTCACTATATAGGTTTTGGTTTCTAAAATTACAAAATAATGAATATAATAATCCAATGAACCTTATAAGAAAGTTAATATTGTAAAGTATGTAGATAGGGTTGTGCTGTATGTTGAGAAATGAGAAAGTTTTATTTTTCTTTAATTAATAACTTATTTAGAATATTTATTATAATATTTAATAAAAATACATTAAACAATACATATAAATATATTCAATAATATAATAATTAACTTGGTGATTGATTTTTTATAAAAAAATAATATTTATATATACATGTATCCAAAGTTATCAAATAATCTACATTTTGACACCATAAAAAACGCCTTGCTTGAAAATTACACGGCTGAAAGATGTTGTGCTTTATTATATTGTTAAAAGTAATGTTAAGTAGTTATAATAATATAAAATTATTTTATTTAACTTATCATCATATATAATTGTATGTATTTCACATATATAATTCTACAGTTACAACATATATAATATTATATATTTATTCCAGTAATAATTAAATAATGAATATAAATAAAAGATAAAATAGATAAGTTATTATAACTACCTATAAATTGTTAATTAATTGAACAATCTACATATCTAATTGCATGGTCTTTCATAGTGCAAGTAACTTTGGACCATTTAGTGGTATAAGTGAAAAATATATTTTTAAAACTTTTTTTAAATTCTTTAAAGATTGTAAAATAGTCTATTTTCAATTATATTTATTATTTGATCCTTTACTTTTTTGTAATTTATATTTTATATATTTGAATTTAAATTTTTTATTTTCATTATTTAATATTCATTTATCTTCAATCTATTCCTCAATTTTTTTTTGAATTTGGAACCCTAATTCTTCTATGTACAATTAAAATACTGCCAAACTCATAATCTATTATCAATCTCCACATTCATTTATTTAATTAAAATAAAATTATAATTCTTGAATCCAAAATCATCAATCGTATTGTGGTAAGTTTTTTTTCATGTTTATAAAAAATTATTATTCTTCTTCAAAATTTTTTAAAATCTGAAAATTTATGTTATTTTTTTTTTCAGAGTCCAAAGTACAAGAAGCTAAACTATCTCTGTGACAGTAGCCAACAAAACCACAAAAAGAACAAAAAGCAACGACAACAATTATAGTTAACCCCGATACCAGAATAGCAGCAAATCAAAACCAGGTGCGGTCCCGAAAGCCATAGTGATATCTCACAAAATCATTTATCTCACAAAATTTATGTTAAATATAATTTGGATTTATATTAAAATAGTGAATAGTGTTTAGATAAAATAATTTTTTTATCTAATTAAAATTTTTTTTTACCTAATTTAATTTCTTAATGATTTTTCAAATAAATAAAACAAAATTATTTTTGAATATTTTATTTGACTTAGTATTAACTTTAATCTATTTGTTCAATATTCAATAGATAGATTAAGTATAACTCCAATCTATTTATTTAATATTCACTAAATTGGATTTGCAAGAAACACTAAATCTTAACCCCTATATCCTAAATCTTACATAAAAGAAAAGCTATTTTTTAATGTTTTATTACATTGAATATCTAATAGATTGAGCCTCCAAGAAATAAAAAACATTCCAATTCATTTATATAATATCCAATAAATTCGCTGGAAGTTAAATTTTTCTTAGCTAAATTATCTAATAGAAGACCAACTGATTGTTATATTACCCAATAGAGATTGCACTGGAAAAATAACTTTATAATAAATTGGTAAAAAATTCGATTTATTGAATTTCAAGGCAAACTTAATTAAGCTTGTAAATGCATACTCAAAATCAATTTATTGGTTTTCAAATCTTGGTTTTCAAACGTAGAACCAATAGATTGGTCTTCAAAACCAATTGATTTATATACAATAATATACAATTCAATTTTATCGACGTAGAACGAGAAAATTTCCAGAACACACATTTAATTTGAAAATTAGTAGATTGGTCTTCAAACTCAATGAATTTATATACAACATATATCCAACTCAATTTTATCGACGCAGAACGAGAAAATTTTCAGAACGCAAATTCAATTTGAAAACCACACAACTAATTACAAAGAACATAAAAATCAAACAATTAGGAAAAAAAATTATAAATTTATTTTAATTAAATAAATTGATATGAATAAATTAGGATTAAATTATGAATTTGGTGATGGTAGGATTATACATATAAGGTTAGGATTTCAAACTCGAGGTAAAATTAAAGAAAAGATTGAAGATAGATTTTGATTGTTCATGACAGATGAACATTAAATAATAAAAATTTAAATTTAAATTCAAAAGGTTATAATTGTAAAAAGATAAAAGACCAAATATTAAATAAAATTGAAAATGAATTATATTGCAATTTTTAAAAAATATATTTTTCAGTTGCATTACTAAATGGTCCAAAATTACTTATGCCATAAAAAAAAAAAAAAAAATGTGCCATCTAAGAAGTTTACCTGCATGCATAAGGCCATGTAGCTTGAGCCTCATCCTCGTTAACATAGAAGAGGCTAAGATAGTCTTTCCACTCCAAAGCCTTCTCAGCATCAGGCCTAAAGCTTGATCCATATCTCACCTTCTTACTTGGTGAATTCTCTTTTGTGTACTTCACTTTCTCCTCAGCTGGCAACTCAAAGAATCTATGAGTTGCATCCTTCACACTTTCAAGAACTTGTATGGGAACACCATGGTTGATCACTTGAAAGAATCCCCATTTTTCAGCTGCATCACAAATTGCATCTTCCACTTCACAATTATTATTACTGTTGGACATGTCAATTATGGGAATTGATTCTTGAGACACAACTTCATTATTTTCCAAGCTCATTTTCTCCTCTAATGGTTGGATAAATTGTTTTTGAAGGGTTTTTAGGCCCATTTCATAGAGACCCTTTACTCCATTTCCTTGAATCATAACAAACTCATGAAGATCTGAGGGGGTAGCCATCACCATAGACATTGGGATTATTTAGTACTAGCTGGTACTATATATTATTATTTAATTTGGAGATATGGGGACTAATTGCTTGCACAACTATTTATACGCATGAAGTTGACCCAATTGGATCAACCAGATAAACGGACTTTTAAGTTTTAACAACCTATGTTTTTTTTTTGGTTGACTAACAGCTTATATTGAAATAAGGCAATAATATTTTTGTCCCTATATATTTATTTTGGTCTATGAAAAATTTTAAATTAGGTATATTAATCCTAACTAAAATTTATTATCTTTTAGTTCCTAATATTTTTCTTTTGTAAGTTAAATTAGTTCCAAAAACATAATCTGTCTTTAAAGATTAATTTAATTTATAAAATAAAAATTAAAAATTAAAATATAATTAATTTTAGTTAAAAATTAATGTGGTAGATTTAAAATTTCTTAAGGAAAAAAATAAGTATATATTCTATTTTTGTGGCATATAAAATGCCAAATATTAAGAAGAAAAGCTGATTCATCTTTAAAATTAATGCATATACTTATACGCAATAAGTAGCCGATAAGCATATATACCTAATTAGAAAAAGGACATTAAGGATTGGGATTTGATGATCCATTTAGGCATTTACTTTGACGCCTTCCCCTACTAAACAACTACATTAAGTTATTATTGGCAAATTTATTTTGTTAGTTTAATAAATTCACACTACCTCGCTCAATGAAAATATCTTAACTTATGGCTTAAAATGAATAATGTTGTTCATCTGTAATATATTCAACCATAAAATTTAAACAAATAAAAGGCATAAAAATAATAACTACGTCTTTATTGCCAAACAAAACTAAAAGAAGAGATTTTTTTTTTTTCAATAATGCTACATGTACATTTTTTTTGGTGTACACATCTATTCAAGTCCCAAACGAATAGGTTTTTATATATACAATGAACATGTTTTTATAGTTGACACAAATAGGTTTTAAAACATGTTCATTTGTTTTTAAAAACATATTCGTTCTAGTACTAATATTCTATTCGTGCACGAACAGAAATTTATATATACAACGAACATGTTTTATAGTTAACACGAACATATTTTAAAAACTTATTCGTTGGAATTTGGATGAGATATATACTAAAAAAAATGTACACCAAGATTAATTGTTTTTTTCTAATGCACGAAGTAATATATTTATAGGAATATTCTTTGGTACTGCTGTATCCCTCCTATTTATATCAAACGCCAATGAAATAATTCTTAGAGCATCTTCAATGTGATGTTTTTTGGGTATCAATTTTTATTGAAATGATAAATGAATTTAGTTGATATTAAATCATGCATTGGAAGGAATAGGAAAAGTGATACCGGTATCACTAAGTTGATATCGTATCACTTTGAAGAAATGTTAATTAGGATGTGCCATGTGTATAACTCATTAAATGTAGGTTAATTAAATAGTATTATGTGGGACCCAAATTGATATTAAATTAAAACCAAGCATTGGAGCAATAAATCTTATATTTATCTCAGATCATATATGGTCCCATAAATACTTACATAGCATCTTATGGGACCCAAAATAAATTTAAAATTAATACTATCATTGGAGATGTTCTTAGTACTACTATAATAAATAATAAATTTAAATGCATAAATATTTATGTATTTATTTATATATTTTTATATTTATTTATTAGAAAAAATTAATAATTAAAATTATTTAAATTATAACATAATTTATCTCCAAAATCGATCCAAATTACATGTCCGGAGGCAGCAGGTTCACGGTTAGATCTTCTTCATGGAAGGCGCCTTTGACTCAACATGCTGAAAAAAATATATATAGCAGATGCCACCATGGCATAATGATGATGTACATGTAAATAATTTAAAATTAGTGACATTTTATTAATAAGTTTTGAAAACAATGCTAATAGTATAAGCTTTTTTTTGGTACAGGGATTTTTTTGGGACTGAGTACAAGCCTTAAAAACCACGTGTGTGGTTGTATGCAGTGTGCACCATATATATTTTTCATGTATCTTCAACGTAAAAGAATTTTATATATGCATGCACTAAATTATGTGTTATCATATTATTAAAAATAATTAATTTTTAAATTTATCATTTTAAGATCATATAAATGCATAAATCTAATTAAATGACTGTGTATGAAAATTAAACTGTTAAAAGTTTATCTTGCAAAATGTGTTATCTAATTTGTATCATTTTTTAAAATGAATTTATATCCCATTTTTTATTCTATTCACACAAACAACTTTCGATCGTAGAGTTATCCATATTTATATATTTCGTATATTAGTTATTTTATAGATATATTTTTTCGTTTAGTAATTTGTTAGTTTGATGGGTTAAATTTCTTTGTTTTATTTATAAAGCTAATTTCTTATGCACTCATTATATTTATCTAATTATCTCTAACACAGGGGCTAAACATACTAGTTATCTACATATCCAAGTGTACCTGCATGCAATTGGCTATGTAGCTTGAGCCTCATCCTCAGAAACATAGAAGAGGCTAAGATAATCTTTCCATTCTAAAGCTTTTTCCTTATCAGGCCTAAAACTTGATCCATACCCTGACATGCTTAGTTGCTGAATTTTCTTTTGTGTACTTCACTTTCTCCTCAGCTGGCAACTCAAAGAATCTATAACTTTGCATAAAAACTATTTTTTAAAATGTCATCTTTTTAAATTATTTATCGATCAACTGATCTTTCTTGTCAGTGTGAGAATTTGTGCATATTTAAATTTGAACCCATAATCTAAGATATAAAGGCTAACTTAAGTATCACTACGCAAAACTAATTTTTTTGATATATATATATATTATACAACGATGTATAATATTCTCTAACTAATATATTAAAATCTAAAATATTATATTAAATATTATTTTTATATTTATTTAAGTATTATTTTTATTTATATTTATTTTTTTAAAAATTAACAATTTTTAATTATACAAAAATATTAAAATAAATATTAGATTTTAATTATTTAATGCAAATATATAACAAATTAAAAAATAATTTTATTAGTGTATAAATTAAAAGAAATTTTTTTTAATAATTTCAACGTCTATATTTAAAGAATAATACTTTTAGCGGTATACAAATAATAAAAAATTGTTAATTTAACCTAAAAGTGATTATAAAATAAAAATAATACTTAAATTAACATAAAAATAATATTTAATAAAATATTTTAAATTTTGATATATTAGTTAGAAAATATAATACATTATTTTATATATATATATATATATATATATATATATATATATATAAAATGCAATACATTTCATAAAGTTTAGTTTAGGTTAATGATAATGAAATTGGTCTTTATATCTTAAATTATGGGTTAAAAATTTCACCTATTACATAATTTTTAAATATGCACAAAACTCATGCCCACATCATCAATTTCAATAATCACAGTCAAGTAAATTAGTCATATTATTATTGGAATGTCAATTATGGGAATTGATTCTTGAGAGTTGAGATACAACTTTATTATTTTCCATGCTCATTCTCTCCTCTAATGGTTGGATATATTGTTTTGGAAGGGTTTTTAGGCCCGTTTCATAGAGACCCTTTACTCCATTTCCTTTAATCATAATAAACTCATTCAGATATGAGGGGCTAGCCATCACCATAGACATTTGGGATTAATTATTTAGTAGTAGCTGAACTATTTATTATTTGGCGATTATGGGAATTGCTTGAATTTGTCGCATGGAAAACTCATGCTATATTGCATCTACAACCATTTATTATACGCATGAAGTTGAACCAATTGGACCAACCAGATTAAAGTGAATTTTAACAGCCTATATTGAAATAATATTTTTGTCGCATATATATAAAAAGTCAAATACTAGGAAGAAAAACTGACTCATCTTTAGAATTAATGCATCTATGCAATAAGTATATAGCCGATCAGCATGCCTAACAAAAGGACGTTAAGGATGGAGATTTGATGATCCATTAAGTATAGCCTAATTTGGGCTATAGTGCAAAATCAATTAAGTTTCACAAAATTGGTTTAACAGTGAGACTTTTGAATTGTTTTCTAGAAATCATCAAATAGTTGGGTGAACTTGCTCCATTTTTTCAAATAAGGCCCATATACAGATATTTGTATTTCACCAATAAATTAACATGATAAATATTATACAGATATTTTTTAGTACAACTACATATTCATTAATAATCTTTCTTTAATCAACTTTTTTTTTTAAATTTAAAAATACTTTATGACATCTATCATATTTAGATTTGTTGTTTTTTTTTCTCTTTCCAACTAACAATAAATTGAAATTTTATAATTAAATTAAAAAAAAACACGTTAATAATAAAAAAAGGCACCAACTACGAAAACAAATTTAAATGTATCTAATAACCACTTTTTCCCTAATAAAAAACACATCACAGTGGTACACGTTCATAAATAACTAAAAAATATAAAAAAAAAAACACATCTTAAAATCATTTTCTACTTAATATCGATGTGAAAAAAAATAAATTCATATATAAAAAAACACATTCAAAAATAACAAAACGTATCATGGTGAAATAATTTGTTGACACGGACCACAAAATAAATTAAGTTCTTCAAAATAAATAATAAAAATAATAATAAAAGAAAAAATATTACTAAATATTCTTACGAGGTACATGTTCATAACTAATTGAAAAAATTTAAAAAATAAAGAAATAATACTAAACAAATTATTAACAAAAAATATTGATATGTACATGATGATAAACTTTAGATCGGATGCTATAAAAATAAAAAAGTTTAATTGGTTTTCATAAAAATTAAAATAAAATAAATAATATAAATATTTTGAAATGAGCGCAACAAATCTAAAATTACATATTTATATTCAAAATATAAAAAAGACACATCCAAAATAGCAAAACCTATATGATGACAATACTTTCTTGACACGGGCCACAAAATAAATTAAGTTCTTAAGAATAAATAATAAAAAATAATAAAAGTAAAATATAACTAAATATTCTTACGAAATACATATTCATAAGTAATTGGAAAAAATTAAAAATAAACAAAATAACATTAGACAAATTATTACCAAAAAAAATTCATATATACATAATAATAAGCTCTAAATCAGATGCTATGTTAATAAAAGATTCAATTGGTTTATCATAAAAATTAAAATAAAAATAAATAAATTTAATATTTTAAAATGAACACAACACATCTAAAATATTATATTTATATTCAAAATATAAAAAAGACGCATTGACACGCCCGCTCGGGTGGGAATGTTTTCGTCGCTGTAGTTGAAAGCACCTTTTCCCTCACGGGCTGCGTCGGAACGTTTTAAAAAGATGTCACAGGGGTACAACCAAATACCGAGTATGGGACTCGGGTCGTTCTGCTAAGGAAGCGAAAGGGAAAGTTTATTTTTTATGCTGAGATTGTTTGAAAGCAGTTGAAAGCGGTAAATGACAATGATAATAAAAGAGTATCCCGGCCGTGGGTTGAAATACTGTGCATCCCTATCATTACTGCTATGTTCCAGATCGATTATACACCACCTAGGAGGAACCTCTGCACATCCTTGACTAACTAGCTGTGAGGCAATGGACCCACAATACCGGGTTCAAGACGAACTCACAAGGGTGCGGGTATGGCGTTGGAGTTAGCGATCCAAACCTCTTGATAGTTGCTGAACGAACTCTTTAGAATCCTGCTGTCGCCAGGACCTAATGCACTCGACTGGACTGGCATTGGACTCAGCGATCCAACAACTAGGCTTGAACGAACTCTTTAGGAACCATGTTGTCACCAGGTCCTAATGCACTTGTACCCGTTCTCACCGTGGTGAACCTCATACCGTAAAGAACTCGCCACTATGCTAGCAGGGGTGTTCGGATAGCATTACGGGCTTAACCCGTTCCTTCCCCTCTGATCCGTTGGGGACTCGCAGCTAAGGTCATTTGCACATTTCACCCCACAGCCGAGACACTATGGGACTCTACTACTAATTGCGAAAATCATAAAAGCATGGAAATAAATGGGCAGCATAACGTATGTAAAATCGCAGTTTGCAGGAAAATAAATGGACAGAATAACGGTAAAGTAATTTATTTAAAACTGAAGTCTGACAGAGTAACAGTAATATAAACAAACAAGTAATAGAAATAAAAAGTCTGGCCAGTGAATGGACAAGAAAACTTAAATGGAACCCTAGAATCTAAACTAAATGTGGAAGTGGACTCTCTTGAAATGGTGAAAGGCTCCTCTATTTATAAATGCCGGAATTGACCTATGCGTACGTATGGAAGCTTCATATGCGTACGCATGGCACCATGTGATGCGTACGCATAGACTCCATCAATACCTTCTAGGTTTATTGCAATCTTTTCGTTCCTTTCGCTCTCTTCGGCCACTTCCGCTCCGAACTCCGCCTGTTAAATCCTGAAACACTTAAGCGCACACATCAAGGCATCGTGCGGAACGGAAAACAGTTCAAAACACAGTAAATGTTGGCCGAAATAGCATATAATTACAATTACAGCCCTAAGGAACTACTTAGTGCAATTAAACCTATTTTGCTAGTGTTTAAATGATGAAAGGGTGATAATTAATCAATTAATACAGTGAAATTACCCATCGAAACGGGTTTCATCACGCATCAAAAAATAACAAAATATATCATGATAAAAATAATTTATTGACAAGAATCACAAAATAAATTAAGTTCAATGAATTAAGGTGACAAAAAAAAAGTAATGCAAGAGGGAGAGAAATTAAGAGACGTAGAAATGAAAAAAAAGAGAGAGAGAAAGAGAGAGGAATTATAGTAATTAGTTAGCAAAAATATAGGAACCCTTGAGTGATAATTTTACCTTTTTTTTACATGTGGTTTGATTATATTATTATAATAATATATTTTATCTTAAAGGCTGAATGATGGAAAGCTTTTAAAGGATACTTAGAATATTATTGATTTTTTTTTTGGGTAACGTTGATAACTTTTTAATAAGAGCTATTTTCACATAATATCTTTTATGCTAGAAAATGGTTTCATATTAATAAAAATAATTAAAAATATATAATTTTATTTATTACTTTTAATAAAGATGTAAAATAAATAAATAATGATGTTTGTATTATTTTCAGAATTTATTTAAAGAAAAATCAATCAACGATACTCAAGCATGCTGAAATTCAAATAATTACTCAACAAATGCAACTTGTTAGACCAAAATAAGAAGAAAACAAGCAGAAAATTAACAAAGCACATGATTTTATAACAATTCAGCTGTAAATGTCATGAAAGTCTTTAAATCAAGTTGTCAAAGAAAAATTTCAGCTCAAACATGTAGAAAAGATTTTCAACAGCAACAAATCTCATATTGTCAAATTCATGCATGTTAAGTGTAGAAAATGATGCATTTCTTACTCTATACAAGAGATGCTCATTTAGAGTTAAAAATCATCTATCATATATGTACCATCAATTTTAGAAATTTAGAATTAGTTTTTCATATACATAAAACAGAAATATATTCAGAGTAGTGTTAGTTAGAGAAGATTAGACCAACGCAAGCTAGCACAGTTGGATGAGGTCTGTGCTACTTAACCATCTCTCTCGGGTTCGATTCTCTTGCGAGGATGGGAATGGAGCGAGCTTGCTTGGGAGAGTCGCCCACTTTGCCTCTGCAGTACCCGAGGATTAGACATTGGACTTTCGGTCCGGTGGATACCCTGATTCATACCAAAAAAAAAAAGTTAGAGAAGATTAGAGCTTGAAAACAACAAGTCATCCTCAATCTTCAATAATGTACACTTTTCTCTCAACCTTTAATTCTATTTTCTATTTTTATGTTATCATGAGCTAAATATTCTAGCTAGGATGATGATGTAGTCCTTTATATGAATTGGATAATTATTAATCATTGTCATTCAATTATATTTATTATGAATCATATGTGTTTATAATCAAACTTAATGTTTTAGGATGTTTGATCACCATTTAAATGATGTGTTAATTTACAATGCACTTGAGAAAAAAGTTATAAATAATGCTTCTAATTATAAATATCATAAATTGAGCGAAAACTAGAGATAGACAAACGCGATTTATATGATTGCTACACAAGTTTCACAAAGCTATAATCATTTACTTACATATAAGTTGTAGCTAAGAGATTAGTAGATCTATATAAGTTTAAGAGAGTTTCTTGACATTGAGAAAGGCTAGAAACTAAATTAGGAAACTTAAACCAATTTGATATCATAACAAAGAACTTAAATGACGTAATCATAAATATTCGATTCCATAATTTGGTGAAATCTATTGTGCTAGCATTTATTTTACTTATTTTAATATTCAAATCTGAATTGGTCTCACTTTAATTGTAATAGCTTTTGATTATTCAAATAAAAGCTTAATTTAATTAATTTCAGGACTTCACAATTTCTTAAAAAAACGATACTCTACTTCATATCACTTTATTACTTGAACAATTAGCGCACTTATCCTACGTCAAACGTTTACTATATAAATGATCTATTCATAAATTGAATTGTGAATTGTGTTAGGTAGTCAATCATTTACCAACTAACAAAAACACATTTGCCTGCATGGCTGCATGCAAGCCCAAACAATCCCAAACTCATTTTGTTATCTCAAACTCGATGCATGCTAATGTATTTCCTAGTTTTTGGATAAATTAATAGTCCTTTTAAATGTTTAAAATTATAAAAATAGTTGGAATTCCTACAATTTTTTTTGGATGAATAATAGATATTATCAATTAATTTTTCGTAAAACTGTAAACACATTATTAATTATATTTTCAATAATGATAAGAATAATCACAACAAAAACTCTTTATCTCTGCCTCCTTTTCCTTTTCCTTTTCCACATAATATGCACCGAAAAGGTTGATGCAACAAGATTCTGCTAGAAAACAAGGTTTAGCACTCATAAATTAAACAACGAAGATCAAAATACAAGAGATTCGAACTCTGCCATTTCTTGTGGTGTAAAAGCACCAATGTTTTCATTAACTAACATAGAAAACTTATTAATTTACTACAACAGCATACTAGCCCTTAATGGCTTCTATATTTATTGGCATTATTACATATCCAAACCCATCAGTAATGACTTCCGACAATTTGCTCCGATCCATCCCCTAAAGGAAAGAGGAGCAAATAAAACTCAACTTGTTTTGGCATATTCAATGGTCATCTTTCCATCATGAGCTTTCCCAAAGAAATGTCTCACATAATCTGAATACAAAACATTTTTGTACTTTGCCTTCTCCCCACTTGCAAGAACTTCAAGAAAAGGCCCAATCACATCTGAAGGTCTAGGGTTTACAAAAATTGGCACAGAAACCCTAGTCTTGCTCCCATTGGCTCTAACTCGGTGCTCAACGCTCTTGTATCTACCATTACTCATTATTTGTAGTGCATCACCAATGTTGATCACTAGGGCTTCGGGGATCGGCGGCACATGGATCCATCCACGTCGATCCTCCTCCTCAGTCCGAACAAATAGGCCACCGGTCTGGTCTTGAAGGAGAATGGTGAGGGTTGAGACATCCGAATGGCGCCCTATTGCGACCGCCAGGTCATGATTAGGGCAAGCAGGATAATAGTTAAGGTTGATCCTCCTTGAACCCATTAAAAATGCTTCTTTCGTTTCATCAATTTCATTCACGTTTAGTCTCTTCATCAAAATATTTAGAAGTCTTTTGATTAAAGCTTCAGACTTCTTCATGTATTCTACTGCTTCATCCCTACAAATTATTTATTGTTTAATTTGCAGGCATGCAATAAAATTAGCCTAGGTTCTTCCTTTATTGAAATCCTTAGTTAATTAAGTAATGAAGTAATTTTAAGGTTGACTAGCTTCTAAAGTTACAAAAATAATTAATATAACAATTCAATTAACAAGAATAGAAGATAGATTTTTTTTTTTGAGATGTGCCATATAAGTTTTATTTAAAATTCTTTTCTTTTGTGCACCCAGATTATTAGATTATTGTGTAGTTCAAATGATATTTATTATCTTATTTTTCTAGTATAAGAGTTTTGAGTTCAAGACTTTCACTCAATGTATCTTTGATAAAAAAAAATAATATATCTAAATTTGTCTTTTTATATGGTAAAAAGAAGGTGTACAAAAGAGATATATAAAAAAATGCAAATATTATTTTCTTTTGTTTTAGTAATAAAAAGTTATTACAAATTCTAGAAATCATATAAATAATAATATATATACCATCCTGCTAGTACAAAATATATTTTCTAAATACTAACATATTTTTAATAGCCTTTATAAAAACAAGCTTTATATTTTTTAGAATTGAAATTTAGCGGGCTAACTCAATCCCTAAAGCTATTGTTTATAGGTTAAGTAATGTCTCAAGGTTATAAATTCTAAAAAACTTTATTTTTAATTTTTAATAGATGTAAAAGAAAACAATATTAGATGACCAGTATATTTTATAATTTTTTAGCCAACAACTAATTATTAATATTTAAATGTGTTAGTTAAAAATATAAAATCTATTTTTTTACTAAAGCGGTCGAGGTATGATTAATACCAATTAAAATCAATTAAAATGGCTGAACACTTTTTTTTTATAATATATAACACTTTAATTTAGTGATGCACACGAGAGTAGTATATATAATACAACTTACCAAACTTGGTAAATGCGCATATGATGACTCAACAATTATCATGTAAAACGTGAGCGTTAGATGTTCAAATAACATCATTCATATCAACCATAGGTAATCAATAAAAATTCAGCCAATAATATAAATTAAATGTTCAATTTCTAAAAAGAATATAAAGTTGGCTGATAATTGCTTTAGATTTCAAATATTCTATAACTTTTATTTGTAAATGTTTTATAAATAATAACTACAAATATTTTATTTTTATTGATAAATTTATTGATAAAAAAATTATTAACTAATTTTTTTTTATTATAGTATCATGAATTATATATAATAAAATAACTATACTGTATTTCACGAACATACAGTCGGTCTCTTATTGTAAATAAAGTAGCTTGTGGCTAAAAAAGAGGTGTTATATAATATATATTGTTAATTAATTGAACGATGAACATGCAATGATACAATAGTGTATCAAATAAGTAACTATACGGCTATACCTGCATGCATAAGGCCATGTAGCTGTAGCTTCATCATCGGAAACATAGAAGAGGCTAAGATAGTCTTTCCACTCCAAAGCCTTCTCAACATCAGGGTTAAAGCTTGATCCATACCTCACATTTTTAGTTGCTGAATTCTCTTTTGAGTACTTCACTTTCTCCTCAGCTGCCAACTCAAAGAATCTATAAGTTGCATCCTTCACATTTTCAAGAACATGTATGGGGACACCATGGTTGATCACTTGAAAGAATCCCCATTTTTCAGCTGCATCACAAATTGCATCTTCCACTTCTTCACAATTATTATTATTGGACATGTCAATTATGGGAATGGATTCTTGAGGCACAACTTTGTTATTGGTCATGCTCATTCTCTCCTCTAATGGTTGGATATATTGTTTTGGGAGGGTTTTTAGGCCCATTTCATAGAGACCTTTTACTCCATTTCCTTGGATCGTAACAAACTCATGAAGATCTGACGGAGTAGCCATCACCATAGACATTGGGATTATTTAGTAGTAGCTGAACTATTTAGTATTTTACTATATGGAGATCAATTATGGGAATTGCTTGAATTTGTGCCATGCACATCTATTTATACAGATGAAGTTGTTCCAATTGGTGGATCAACAAGATTAAAATGGACTTTTGAGATCCTATATTGGAATAATATTTTTGTGGGCATTTACACACTAAAATTAACCAATATAAAATCAGTCACTATATATTTATACATGAATGTCTGTATATTTTTTTTTTTGTTAAAAGTAGTTGTATGCATTTCATTATTGCAATAAAATGGATACATAAAAGAGTGGGTCCAAATTGAACAGCCAAAACAAAGTAAAGTGGTACTTCCACAATAACAACATTAAACAAAATTAACTCAACTGAAGGGGAAGGGAACTAAAGTAGAAGAAAAGCTCAAGGGGGATGATAACGATGGAAATCCCTATTGAGATCCACAGCAGCAGACACTACAACTCCAGAAGACAGACCACCGTTCTCAAATACTCTAGCATTTCTGTCGAGCCAGGGTCTTCAAAGGGTGATAACCACTAAACTTGCTTGAGATGTCCAATGAGAACAAATAATGTATATTTTATATTTTAATGTATATTACATATGAATAACTAATTTTTGTGTGCAAATAATATAATTTTATTTTTGTCGCATATAAAATGTCAAATCCTAGGAAGAAAAACTGACACATCTTTAGAATTAATGCATCTAAGTATAGGCATGCAATAAGTATAGCCGATGAGCACAAATTCTTAACAAAAGGACATTAAGGATTGGGATCTGATGATGATCCATTTACTTTGACGTCTTCCCTTGAAGCAACTGCATTAAGTTAATTTATTTTGTTAGTTTAATTAATTTACACTACCTCAATGAAATGTCTTATCTTATGGCTTAAAATGAATAATAATATTACTCATCTATCTGTAATATATTCAACCATAAAATTTAAACAAATAAAAGGCATTAAAATCTTTAGATTAATTCATGACATAGGTTGAAGAGTCAAATACAAAAAATCAAATCTAACATGAGTTAGTACTCATGCTATCACTAGCCGCCATGCAACTTGGACACACTATATATTTCTACAAGCCTCTATCAACTTGTGCACCGGCTCACCGCCAATGTAATCAACAGCCATTGTTAATTTTCTTAGTCATTAAGAGATGTATGCCTATATAAAGGCTTAGTGCATGTACTTAAACGTATCTCTCCTTTAATGAAATGTTGTGAGTTATACGTAATTCCCTCTTCTCTTTTTTTTTTTTGTGGTGACAGCTCCCTCTTCTCTTTTAGTTATGAGTTGGTGAGTTTCAAAGTCATCATAAAATAATAGTGTTGTTATGTGAATTTAAGTAATTTTAAAGAAATTATCGTGGGGTTTATATTTACAAAAATAATTACATATCTATTGCCGGACAAATCTACAAAAAAGATATATATTTTTTATAATTTCCTTAATAATATATGTATTGGAATATTTTTTGATACTACTATTTAGGGGTGTTAAAATTCTCCACGCCGCGGGGATCCCCGCGGAGAACGCCCAGAATGGGGACTCGAAGGGGGGAATTTTTTCCGTGGGAATGGAAATGGGGGGCAAAATCCCCCTGAGGCCATGGCGGGGACTCGAGCAGGGAATCTCCGGCCCCGTCCCCGAATCCCCGAACAATAATAAATATCTAAAATACCCTTATTTAGATAATATATATTATAACCTTTTATGTAATTTCACATTTCGAAATTCTTTTAACTATTTGAAATGCCTTAAATATCATTTTTAATTAATTTCCAGTATGTGTTTTTCAGTCATTTTACATCTCATTATGTTGTATTATTTTATTTTTTTGAATATAATGTGTTTTAAATAATTTATTGTTTTTGACAAGATATATTCAAATAATGTTTTACTATATTAGTATTTTTATACTAATTTTTTTATTTTTTTGTCATTTTTATTAAAATTATTAAAATAAAACGGGAAATGAGGAATCCGTGTGGAATGGGAAATCCGCAGGAAATGAGGACGGGAACGAAAATTCTCCCATAGCGGAGAATGGGACAGGGACGGGGAGAAATTTTGGGAGCGGGGACGGAGAGCGGGAGGGCATCCCCCGCCCCCGCCCCAGCCCCAGCCCCACCCCCACCCCATTGACACCCCTACTACGATTATATCCTCCTTATCCGTATTAAATGATAGTAAAATAATCATTGATACTATTATATATATCATTCTTAATAGTATTAAATGTTAATAAAATTAACGATTAAGATTACTAAATTTTCTTAAATTAACGTCTGACGGTGGTATGTTTTAAGGAAGGCCATTGCTACTTTGGATTTTTAACTTCTATTTAAAAAAATAAAAATTAATGCATTGGCCCCTAAAATAATGAATTCCCCCCTCCCAAAATATATATATATATATATATTTTGTGGGTTAGCAAGAGGGCCTAAGCCCTAAAAAAGAAACATATACTAGAGGGTCCTAGATCCCGAAACCTCGTCCTGTATGATCTGTAGGAGATCTACATGAGGAACATCAATAAAGAGGAACCCAAATTTCTTGTTCAGACTAGATTTTGCTAGCCAATCTGCAGGCTTGTTTCCCTGTCGCTTCACATGTTGGAATTGGATTTCCCATGCTCTATTCTTGTACGAGCGAATGTCCTTGATTAGGGAGTTGTGGCTTTGAAAACTTTGGTCTTTATTGGTCACTTCCTGAACAGCCTCCAAGGAATTAATTAGATTCGACAATTATTCTTCTCATTCCAAGATGCCAAGCCATTTGTAGCCCCCTCTTAAAAATATAATTGGTGTAAGCTTTATGTTTTTTCTTAGTTTGATTGTGCCATATATTTTTTTATAATTAGGCTTATAATGGGCTAAATAAGCAGTAAGTATTGATTCTTGCATGCGTCCCTGGACAGACGATAGTGTTCGAATTGATGAGCAATGCTCCATTTATATTGAATGTGGACTCTGACATGGTGGTGATTGGTGAACAATCCAAAGATTGTTCAACATGCCATGTGCATCTTGATGGACCCTCTTAAAAGAAAAGAAGTTGCTTATGTTCTGTGTTTTAACAACCCAAAGAATATTGGTGAGGCTATGAGGCTAGTTGGTTAGGGATGAGAAGAATCATTGTCGAAACTGACTCTCTAGAAGCTTACAGAAATATAACAAAAACCGTTCAAGACTCCCAAGTCTGTAATGCTTTGCTGAGGGATATCTTATCTTACAAGAACAAGCCATGGGAAATCAGATTCCAACATGTCAAAAGAGAATGAAATCATTGTGCTGATTGGCTAGCCAAATTTAGCTTTAGTCATAGCTTTGACTTCAATTTTATAGATCAACCTCCTCCTGCCCTTAAGCAGCTCATTGCTGCTGATGGTGCAGGCTGAGTGTTTTGTGTTTTACTGTGCATTTTCAGGCTTCTGCCGCTTTCCATAACCAAAGAAAAAAATAGAGTTAAATATCAAATTGGTTTGGATGGCTCCTGAATTTTCACTCGCTTCAATTTGATCCCCAATATTTCACTCCGTGACTCACGTTGGCATTTTGATGATTTTTCGTTAACGGTGCGCTAACGTGGCATGCTAATGTGGACGATAAGTGTCACATGTCAGAAAGAGCTTTGACTACGTGGAATCAAACAATGAAGTGACAGTTAGTGACACGTGACATGCTGACGTGGAGAACAATGCCATGTGTCATGATCTGATTTGTCCACGTATAGCTGGTATATTTTATTATACATGACTCGAATTGACCCCTGAAATTTCAATTTGACTTATTTTAGCCTCTGAAATTAATGAATGTGAATCAAATTGGTCCCTAAAATACTTTTTTATTTTATTTCATAAATTCAGAATTATTAATACTTTTAAACTTATTATTCTTTTATATACTTTTCTACAAGAAAATTCAATAAAAGAATTGTTACACAATAAAAAAGACTAGTTTAAAAAATTTTTGATTCAAAAAATTATTTTATAAAAATTTAACAACATAACCTATATATTAATGGGACAATTTTAATGATAACAATATAACAGTATACGTGGTTTATGAACAAAAGTGTGCAATGCTTGATTTTGATGACGGATTCGAAAAAGAAAAAAATTATGAAAAATTAAAGAGTTTTATATCTACATAAAAAATTAATCTTTCTATTTAATTATTTTACAAACAAATCATCCGTAATAATCTTTATATAACTAGTTTTTTTTATTAATTAGTTTGAGGTAATGATTTTTAAGAAGTTAAATATAAGATTTAGATAAATTTTAATTTTTTATAGGTATGATAAAAATGAACAATATTTATAAAAAATTATGTATATATTAATACGATATGTGTAGAAAATAGAGGTAAATTAATGAATTTTAAAAATATTAGTAATTTTGAATTTATAAAATAAAAAATAAGAAAAATTATTTTAGGTATCAATTTGAGTCGTATTCATTAATTTCAGAGGTTAAAATGAGTCTTAATGTGAAATTTCAGGGACCAATTTGAGTTATATATAATAAAATATGCTAGCTACACGTGGATAAATAGTGTTGTGACATACGGGCAAATCAGATCATGACACATGGCATGTTGTCCGCATCAGCATGTCACGTGTTACTTACCGCCACTTCATCTCTTGATTTTACGTGGCCAAATCAAATTATGACACGTGACACTAACTGTCCACGTCAGCACGCCGTTAACAAAAAATCATCAAAGGGCCAACGTAAGTGACGGAGTTAAATTTTGGGGGGTCAAATTGAGGCGGGTGAAAATTCAAGGGTCAATTTGAAAAGCGAGTCAAATTTCGGGAGCCACTCTGATATTTAACTCGAGTAAAATATTTAGTATTTCAGATAAAAAAAAATTTTAAATTTAAAATATTGGCTACCCCGACCAAAAATCTCTAGCTCTGCCGCTGCAGTAAATCATGTAGCACTTCAAATGTTTTTAATAATACAACAATGCTAGGTATCTATTAAAAATTCAGTCAACATTGGTTAATAACTTAAATTGGATGTTCTATTTCTTTAGGTTTCAGATGTTCTATTTCTTTAGGTTTCAGATATTCTGTTTCTATTGTTGGTTGTTTTAGGTTTCGAATGTTCTATTTATGAAAAAGTTATGAATGTTTCACTGATTTCATTGTGGATGTTCTATAAAGAGTAGTTACGGATGTTTCAATTTTTTTATTGGCTGATTATTGATTAAAAAAATATTGATTACATATACTTTTCCAATCCTTATTTATCAATACAACAATACTACACATACATCTCTACAACCAACCAAGTCACAACCAAGTCTTTTATCCCCACTCTCACCTAGCGCATGCACGTACTCAACTCCCAAAATTTGAAAACACGCTATTCTCGTTTCCATTTTCTCTGCAACTCCTCTTCCTTTTCTTCCACCTTCTTCTTCCTGCTACTGCGTTGCCACCGCCGTCATATCGTTGCCATCGCAATCGTTGTTGCCGCCATCATCGTCGTCATCTTCTTGTTCTTCCTCTTCCTCTTCCATTTTCTCTTTTTCCTCTTCCTCTTCCTCCTCCATTATTACGTTGTTGTCGTCGTCGTTGTTGTTGTTGCTATTGTTGTCATCGTTAATGATCTTCTTATTTTTCTTATACTTCCTGAAATTGAACTGGATTTTCAAGAAAAATTGAAGCGGATTTTTACGAAAGACTGAACCAGATTTTCATTAAAAACTTAACCAGATTTCGAAAAAAAGACGAAGCGAATTTCATATAAAAAAAAACATAACCGGATTTTCAAGAAAAAGTGGATTTTCATTAAAAAATAGAATTCTTCTTCCTCTTCAATTTTCTCTTCTTCCTTCTCCTCCACTGTTGTTGTTGTTGCTACCGTTGTTGTTGTTGTTGTAACCGTTGTTGGTAATGATTTTTTTCTTTTTCTTATACTTCCTGATACTGAATCGGATTTTAAAGAAAAAGTGAAGCGGATTTTTATGGAAAACTGAATCGAATTTTCATGAAAATTAGAAACACGCCTAGAAATGTACTCAAATGTACTCCATCTTCTTATATTTGTTCCTTCCTTCCCCCTCCTTCTCCTCATTCTTCTTCTTCTCTTTCTTCTCATCCTCCTCCTTTTTCTCTATTCCTACATCTTTGATGTAGTTGCTGTCGGTGCCGTTACCATGGTCGTTGTCATCGGAAGAAGCAAATGATGAGCTTAATGGTGGGATGAAACAAAAAAAAAAAGAGAGAAAGAAGCATGTTTGAGAAGTAGTGCACTTTTTGAGGTGAGAGAAAGCTCTTTTTTCAAAAAAAGATAACGTATGTGTCAGAGGGACTTTATTGAACTTAGTTGGATAAATCATTTGGTTGTATAGATTTTTGTTATCTATATATATAATTCTTTATAGGTACAAATAATATCTAAATTGTTAAGCTATTGAAAAATTTAAAATAGCAATTTTGCAAAGCTTGAATGAAATTTTTGCACTTGAAGAAGTATGTTATAATTAAGTAAATTAACATTAATTTGTGTGATTTGACGTATGTGCATACATAAAATTCTAAGAACAATTTTAAGATAAAGTGATGTTTGTGTGAATAGACTGAAAAAAAGTATAATTTTTTTTAAAAAAAAATTAATAAAAATTAATAAATGACATATTTTTTAATACAAATATCTAACTATTCATAAATTAATCTGTAATTTTTTTATTATTTTTTTTCTTTTTATTATAAGAAAGTTTAGAAAACTCATAATTTATTAATTAATAGGTGACCAATAGGCTTTTTTTTTTTTTTCTTTTACCACCTACTATTTCCCTAATTACACTGATGGACTCTCTAAGGTTGACTCACTAACATTACTCCTTTATTATAGCACGCACTAAACTCTAATACTTTTGGCACACATAGAGATGGTTTGCATCAACTGTTCTTGATGTGTATTTATCTGACGCAGGTACATACATAAAACTGGTGTTGTAGTTGACATTGCTAAGACACTTTCAGCTTTACAGGTTTTATTTTTCTTGCTGACTTGCCTCAAGGTATCAACTTATTCTTCATTTTTACTTTTTCTTTATTTTCGTTTCTTATTTTTTCAGTATTTATATTGGTTAATTTTGCCATTGAATAGATTTATCTCCACGGTTATAAAAACTGAACCGGATAGATCGGTTCCGGATAGATCGGTTCCACTAAGTTAACTGCATAGTCCTCTGATCAGTTTAATTATTTTATTAAAAAATTATATAAAAAAACCAATAAAATTAAGTTGAACTGATAATTAATCCATTAATCCGGTCCAATTTTGAAGAAAAAAAAATCGGTATTTTTTTTTTATAATTACAAATCGATATTTATAAGTTGATTTTATTATAAGGTGGTTTCTCCCATACCCATTTAATTAAGGAGTATTTGATACCCATCCTACTTGTACCAATTGTATAATGACATTTGTTACCATTAATTTAATAAAAAATTAAATTTATTTGTAGAAATATACAATACACATACGTATTTATATTAATACACAGTACACATATACTTAACTTTAAACACAATCACAAAACAATAATTAATTAAAAAAAATTACAGGAAACTCGTGATTAATCTCGTATTGTTGTTGCTGAAAAAAAAAGGAAGGGATGAACAAAACCCCTAATTTGTGTTCTTATTGAAAAAACAAAGACCAGCAACATCTTTGAAAAGAGCTGATTTGATTTCATCAAAAAATTCCTCTTTAAAATTTCTGATAGAAAGCCAATTTATAAGATAGAATATGATCTGTTTTCAGCAACCATGAATCTCTAACAACACCAACAAAGTTTTATCAATGCTCCTATACTTAAAAGCTTCGAGAACAATGACATTCCTCTCATTCTTGGATAAAAGTTGAAGATGGAGAGAGTTTGCTAACATTAACAAATCACATAACCCTCTCTTTTTCCACTTATAATCAACACATATTGCTCAGTGGAAAAAGCATATCCAGATGCAGGGTAAAATAAGTGAATAGAACTTCCTCAATTTCTCCTCACTATCACAGATTCACAGGAAACTCATCGCCATCGTCATCAAAAGTAATAGCCTTGGAGAGCTGCGGCTGCTCCGTTGCGCCAAGGGTTTTGCTAGAAACTTCTGTCGCGGTCGTACCTGAAGGGCGTCGCTGTTGGAGCTCGTGGCGGAAACATTGACGTCGCCGGTGTTGTTTATTCTCTGCCCGCAAATAGATTGAAGAAGACATTCCTTCCTTCAATTTCAGAAAAATAGAAGAGGGAAGAACATATTATTTCATCTATCTCTAATTATTAGTACGCTAGATTGATTCAAGAAGAACAACAAATTAGGGTTTTTGTTCATCCCTTTTTCTTTACGAGCTTACTGTAATTTCTTTTCTTTTCTTTTTTTTTTTTTAAATTTAATTGTTACTTTGTGGCTTGTGTATATGAGAAAGTGTACTAACATAAATACGTATAAAGTACAATGTATTCTTAGGATTTTTTTTTAAATAAATAAATATAATATAATATTTATACATATACATACGCTCCCAGATTTTTATCAATTTAGGCCGTTGTTACTTAACACGGGTCTGGGAGTTACGTAGTAAAGTTTCAACATAACACGTTACTGTGTGGCCCGTGTTGATGTTGGACTTTTTTGGAATGAACATAATACGAGGTTGGGCCTCCCAATATGCATAACATGAGGCTGGCTAGTCCGTGTTGACATAATGGGCCATCAAAGCCCGTGATAGGAATTTGAGGCAGCAAAACCCGTGTTATAATGTTGTCAATATCAGTCGTTCACAAGCTTCTCTGCTTCAGTGACGTGTTGGCATAACGACTTTAAGGAAGAGTATGGTACCGTCCAAAAAAAAGGGAAGGGTATGGTGGATAAGAAAGTATATCATTATTATTTATTTTTTATTCTTTATATTTTTTTGTTTTTTATATGAAAAATGTGATTGTGCAGCGTTTTCCAACTAAGGCCGTGCTAGCAGCTAATTGATAATAACTTATATTGTTATACACACAACTTGAAAATAAATATATGTGTAGGGAATGCTATGCTTCCCTCTCTTTTTGATAGGGTAATTTATCCTCTTTAACTTATTGGTTCACAATTAATTTAATAAATAATTTTTTTAAGTGTTTAACATATAATTTTATTCAAATAAGAATTTTCTATAATATTTTGTGTTTTTTTCTAAGAGATGAGCACATAATATAAAATTTTCTTTTTTCATTCTCTCATGTCATACAAAAAGAACAAGTGATATATAATATATCGTTTTTTTCATTCTATATGGTCATTTTAAATCAAATTCAACGAAAAATAGAAGATAAAGAAGTAGTGGTATATATTCTGACCGTAAAAAAATTATTTATTGAGCTAATTATGAACTAATACACTAGAGAGGGTAAATTACCCCCTCAAAAACAGAGGGTACCGTAGCATTTACCATATAATATATAGTGGCGGAACCAGAAATTTTGCATAAGGGGGGCCGAAAAAGAAAGTTTATTAAATAATTATTTAGTTGAATTTTTTAACATATATAAAAAGTAAAAGTTAAAGACATTATAAAAATTTGAGTTTTAAAATATGTTTAATGATAATACTTCATAAAATTAAAATAAAACATCAATAATAAATATTAAAAATGAATTTTTAAAGAATCTAATTTATAACATTATTTAATAGGTTGGTCAATAAAATATTGAAGATTATTACTCACTAAATTAGCTAGATGTTAAAGAATTAAAATTTAATTCATGTCATTTTTTTTCTCTTAAAA